>CM031238.1:618470498-618655939 GCA_018340775.1 Taxus wallichiana var. yunnanensis
TTTATTTCTTGTTTGTTGCTTGTCTATTTAATGTATATTATCACTTGTATATCAATAGTTACAATAGTTACTCTGAAATTAAGATTTAATTTTATTTATATTAAATCACAAATGAGGTGTGGGAGTCCAATGAAGGATTTCCTCAAACCTCAAAACCATTAGAATGTGCATGAAACAATACTTAACCTAAATAAATAATGCATAAAAAAATGATGAAATGGACACAAATTTAGATAAAAATAAATATCATATTTAGATAAATAACAACATCATACCGATCAAAAACAATTCTTCCTTCAATATTAGTATGATTCATTTTTGCACCATGTTGGCAAGAAAATTTATCTTGTGGAAAATTTGTGGATTTCAAGCCAATGCTATGGGAATCTAAGTCCCTCTACATTTGAATGGTGCAGCTCCCATTGTTTAGCATGTAAAACCAAAGTGGATTTATGGTGGTTTTTCAACTAGAGATCCATAAGAAGACTCCACTATCCCTATGGAAATAATAACAACTCCTTGTTATAGCATAAATCGATCTGAGAAAGGTGAGGGAGTGAGAATGAAGGAGGGGGAAATCAATGTTGTGGGTAGAGTGTTAGATGCCCACACACATCAACTGGAAGTTTCATTACATGCATTAATTAATAGAAGAAAGAAAAATTTTCAATTTCTGAGCACAAGATAGAATAAAACACGCTGGTCACAAAGCACCAATCGATTTTTCCATCGAGGGACATAAAATTCCTTCCTTTTTTATTAATATAAGAGTTGAAACTTATACAACGATTTGGTAATAGAAGAAAATGTAGAGGAGAATAGAAGAAGACTAACAATCATTTGTTGTCCTCTGTTCACAAAAATGTACTTCCCATTTCCAAATTCAATTTTCGGCCCGTCACAAATACTTCAAAAAAACCATTAAATCATTCAACCCTAAAGCCATTACAAACAAATTTGATCATTTCCCCTCTTCCAGATTCCTCTTCCGCAAAGAAAACGCTTCTGACGAGCCCCAAAAAGAGCTTCTACATGCAAAAATACATTTTATATTTCAATTTTCTAGTTTGCATATGAACCGTTCAATCCTTTTCCCTAATTACTTTGAAAATGGGCCATCCACGTGGTAGGTGAACATTGGAGTGAAGTCGGGGAAACTTTTTTGCGTTTTTTGCTGTACGGAGACATTTTCTCAATTTTCTCCCACAAAACTCCATCAAAATTTAAAATTGAAGTGTCCATTGTGTGGATAATTTCACCATATTTCCATTGATACCAAAAATGTGAAAATCCAAGCTCTAGTTTGAAAGATATGGCCTTTTGAAGATTTAGGGAAAAACTGGTAAAAAACAGAGTCAAAATTAGGGTTGGCGGGGTCAAACTTTAAATTTTTCCCTTTTGGAAAAATTTCCTAAAATCTCTATGATCCCACTTTCTCGAGATGCATGGCACCTTCTAATTCATCCATTGGCCAAAGACCTACCTTTTTTCTTTCTGATTTCATATTGGGAAAAATTTCCCAAAAATGTCCGCGCCCGCCGCTCCGAGACATGTGGCGCTCTCTGACTGGTCGCGGATATGTGGCTCCATTTTTTCCTTTTAAATTTTAAATTGGGAAAAATTCCCAATTTATCTCCACACCCCACCACTCCACCTTGACATGTGGCGCATCTTGATTAGTTGCGGGCCTCAAACCATTTATTTTCCTCTGCAGGCTTTCGGGCCGAATGTTTCCTTTGAGTTTTTTTCCCAAAAGGGCTAAGTGCCAAGTTTTCCTCCACACCTCTGCCAATGTGATTCCTTCCTCCGCATCCTTACGGGCCACTTTGTGAATTTTACGCTTTTATCCAAAATGGCTAAGTGTTGAATTTCTCTCCGCGGCCCGCCTATGGAAAATTTCCCTCCAAACTCCGTCGAGCCATAACTTACAAAATACAAGGAGTTAGGAGGAATTCCTTACCTTTCTGGAAAGGGGAAAGAATTATCTATCTGATGAAGGTTTTTCTAAGAATCCTTGATCCTTAGGAAGTTCCAAATTTCAAAATACTCAAACTAGACCATTTTCAAAGGGTAACAACTCAAAATTTCTATGTCCAGGACTTGGAAAAAGAAGGAAAATTTTGAGGGGAAACACACCCTCAATATCATCATAATTCATTGAGATATTATCTCCTCTTAGGTCATAACTTCTCCATTATTTCATATTCATTGAGATATAGTCATAACCTTAAGTAAACCTTAAGTTTGTATATATGCTCTTCCCCTAAGAATACTTTGAGTTCTTTCTTCAAATTAAAATTCTAATATAAGGAAATTGGCTCTACTTATATTTCCATTCAATTTTCCTCTTTATACTATTAATTTTATGGAATTCAAATTAAAGGATCAAAGGATCAGGAAATTAGTCCAAGTTCATGACTTGAAAATAATTACATGGAAAATATTTTGCATTAGATGAGTGTGTAATAGACCGACATTATGTAGAATAACTACACACTCAAAAACATTGTGTAAAGTACTTTCACATTCCATAAAATGCAACACAAGACTCCATGGTCCTTTATAAATTTATTTCTTCATTGTGTGACTCAAAAACATAAAACAATTTTCTAGAGAATGCAAACACTAATTGACTCCATTGTGCACTAATTTTGGTCAACACATTATTTTATATGATCTTGGATGTTCTTGCATCATTAAAAGAACATGTATCCTCCAATTAGTAATAGGTACCCATATAAGATAAAATTCAAACTTGAGTCTAATCAATTTCTCAAAATTTTGAGCAATTGCATGCAAATAAAGTTTCATTATGATTCATCAAACCTTACAAATAATTTAAGAACATCTTTTATTTCTCTTGGGGTATAATACCTAAGAACCCCATTTTACATTTTCACTACAATATTTTCCCTAAGTTTTGGAGGTATTCATACTCTTCTTTTGATCCTACAAGACACCTCATTTTTAAACTATGAAATGAAGTCCCTTATATGAATATTTTCAGCCAGTGGGATTTGGGTTCTAATCAAAACACATAGGAAATACACATTTTTAAAGGTATGTTTCACACATCAAATTATTGTCTACTTAGAAATTATTTTTAATGTTTTTTGAGAAAAATCCTAGAGAACTAAAATGAGGAAGTTTAAGTATATCTCCTAAACATGAATTTAAATCATCTCTCTTTCAATTTTACTACATATATTTTTGGATGAGATCTACAATATTCCTATAAAACTTTAAGGTCTTAAAATATGTAATTTCTTCATCCTTTTTTCTCTGCTCTACATTCTTTTATTATCATCCAAAACGTCTTATAATTCATCTATAGTCATATTTTTTTGTTGAATAATCTACAAGGATTCCTATAGAGTCTAAAAAGAGGAAGGATCAATTTGTGTGCAAGGTTTGAGTATATCACTTCTTAAGTAACTCATGTCTTCCGCAATTGGTTTTTCCTCAACCACCTTTGGGGTCATTGATAAACTATGGTGGTTTTTGATCCCAACTATATTATATCCTACCACATGGCATGTTTTTATTCCTAAAACTTTGTGGTCCATGTTTTCATAAATTATTGTTGTATGAATCTTAATTTCCCTTAACATCGTGTTTACTTACCTTCCAATCTTGGAGCTCTAATTCAAAAAAATCCTTTATGTTTACACTTACATTTCCTCTTCCTCATAGTAATAGAGGTTTATTTACATAGAATAAAAAGGATAGATACTAAATCAAAAATCTTTGTAGGAAACATTCTTGAAATTCCTAGACAATTTAGTTAAAATAAGTAGTTTAAAAAGGCCAATGGAAAATAGACATAATGTTAAGTTTTTGTATGTATAACCTCATTTTATCAACCAATCTAGAATAAAAAGGGATGTTGAGAACATAATTGTGCTTAAGATTGAAGGATAGACTAAAATGATATCTAAATATTAGAGAATACATCATTAAAAAGTTAGTTATTATTGAATAATTTCAATAACATGAGGCCAAAAAAATGAGATAAATCCTAAAAATTAACTTACCTATTGTCTCCGGCATTTCCCTAGTAGTATGAAATAATCCATATATTTTCCACTCTTTTACTTCACCGAATAACATTTTTTCCAAACCAAATCATTCCTATAACCCTAATCAAGGATTCTTCAATCATTATGAATTTCAATCCCTTTATAATGGTTACCCCTTAAGTGGTTTTTAACATCCAATGAATTTTTTTCATCAATCATATAAAGTATCTAAAAAATCCAACTTGCATTATTAAATACTTTGGAGGAATGTTTTTATTCTCACTTAACATTAAATATGAATCATGCTCACTACACTTAGCTCTCTCCATTTTTCACTTCACCTAAACTCCATCTAAAATAAGAAAATATATATTCAAATGATGTCTCCTCAAATACCTGGCCTCCCATCCTCTCCTAGCAATGCACCTGCCTCTTTGCTTTGCTAGCCCGTTTCTCCATTCTCTACCCTCGCCACCGCCGTGCTGCACACCTCTACCAGGCCGTCCAGATTCTTCTTCCATTCCCCTATTACTGCTCCCGCCCCCACTTCACTTCCACTCTGGCCAAAGCGGGCCGATCACTAGGGCTTCTAGAAAGCTTAACCTTGAGACTCTTGCTATGGAGAAGGGTCCTCATGAAATTGAAATTACACATGACCTACTGAACATTAGCAGTGCCAGTCCCCAGGATGTGCATATGGAAAGCTCTTCAAAAAGGCTGGAAGCCTTAGAGGCTGATATGAAATTGTTGAAGGATGAAGTTAAGAACTTGGCAAAACAGAAAGGTAAGAGGAAGAAGGAGGAGGAGGTGGATATTGATAACAGCCAGATTGATGATATATACAAGAAGCTGAATTCCTTAGACTCCCGTTTAGGGAAGGCCAAAACTCGTCATGACTACAATATGGCCATCTTCAGTGCGATTGAGGAGTTCATTGAGCAACATGTCAAAAGTGTCTCCAATCTCAGCGGAGTTCCGCAACACTTTGGGGCAATGATAAGGAAAGCAAAAGGACCATTGATCAGCTGGATAAGACTGACGCTGCCCACATGACAACTTTGGGTATGTTCAAATCCTAGAAGAATATCAAGACCAACATCGACAAAGCTGCCAAGAAGTAGATGTTGGTGCTTTTGTTGTACTTGTCTTTTTCTGCTATTTTTTCGCGGTCTCTTTACTGCTTTTTTGCAGTGTTTTTGTTGTTTTGTCTTGTTTGGTAGCTATTTTTTGGCTACTTTGGGCCTCATTGTCACATTTGGATTCTGATCCTTTATTCTGGCTCCTAGGCCATCTTTTGTACTCAAGGGTATAGTCCCTTTCAAAAAACTATTTGCCAATAATAAAAAAAAACATAACAGGATTTATAATACTATTTTAAATCCATAACATTATCTAATGATGTGAATTTATTAGTTCCACCTCACCACCAATATTTAAATTTCACTAAATCCCATGTCACACTTGAGATCAACAATTGTTATTAAAAATTATTACTATTTCAAGTACATAATCAAATATTTTATTCTATCAACATCATCCAAAATTAAAACATATTCATCAAATAAGTATTTCCTTGCTATAAAACCCTATTTCAACATCAAATAAAAAATTATCAAATTCCCATAGGGATCATACAATTACTTATCATATCCATATACATATCAATCAACTAAGTAGGTTAGCTTTGTGGGAACCAATTAGGGTGTGAATCTACAATATTACAACAAAACTTTCTATTGGAATAGGAAAACATTTCCAAAACTATTTTTTGACAACTTGATTTAACTACCTCTATTAGATCCTCCAAAATCCTTTCCACCATTTATTTTCTTCCTCTCTTCTTTCCCCTTAATTTTGATGGGGAAAATCTAGAAGTGTCACTTTTGAATACGAAATTTTAAATATAGATTCTACCTCTTTCCTTGGATATTAAGAGTTAGAGTCCCCAAATTACTTTAATTTCATTCCATGTAGGAATATCAATCCCAATTTCCTTCTCATCCTTCCCTTTTATCCTTCTCATTGATTTAAATATTCAAATTACTCTCCTTCCTAATCTCAAATTCTTTGTAAGGATCCCCATTCTCCATATTCCTTGTGAGAAACCCCATATATTATTAAAAAAATAAGAAAATTGTTCCCTATTCCCATTCTTTCCTTATTAAATATTTATTTGGCCTCCTAATAAGTAGATGATTAATATATAAACTAGCAAAAATCATGTAAGTGAGGCTCCTTAACATGGATCTACTTCAACTTTCCTAAATCTTGAGCGATTGGGTCACTCATATTTTCTATTACATCCCATTTATTATACCTTCCCCTTATTATCTAACTCATGCATGACCAACCTTTGAGTAATTGAAACATACACCCTTTCAACTAATGTTGAATCCTCTTTTTGATAATTTTGTGTTTGAATTTACTTCTTTTCAAAGTTTTGAAGTTCACCTTTATCTCTACCTCTTGGATTGTTAGATAACTTGTCTTTTTAGCATGATGATTTTCCTCTTCTATGGCCAAGGAAATATTAGTTAAGTTGCAATCCTATATTTCCTTTCTTATCCTCCATACATTCATGGTTGTTTTCTACACAATACATTGTTTCCTAATATAAGATTTCCTTTTTTAAAGAAAAGGTAAGGGAGTTATTGTTTTACTCTAGGATTTTCATAATACTTATAAGTATGTACCCACTTTTGAAAGTTTTTGTGTTCTATATTATAATATTCAAACTATATCATCTATAAAAATTAATTTCCATCAACATTTATAAGCAAGGATTTGATATCCATCCCTCCATCATCTATGTATCTTTATGCTCACAAAAATGTATCTCCTCACTAATTGATCTTGGTTCTAGTTCAAATAATCCTCTAATGGCATCCTAAATGAGTTGGAAATACCTCTCTCTTTTAATAATCCAATGAAAAAAGTATAACCTAATCCATGTTCTCTCACCTATGGAATTTATCTCATCTCAAAAAATTGCTTTCAAATACAGAGGTATAGATTTTTCTTGTTGAATACCCAATCCTAATGATGAATGATATTATCTCTATATTTTTGTGTTTTAAATTTCACCAAAAACCACAATTTAACCAAATATCTTAAGTTATCAATCTAAAATTTGACCCATTTGTTCTCTAACAAAGTTTCCAAGAACTTTCCTTCCAAATTCTTCTAGGAAGTTTTTCCAAGAATGTGTTAGACTCTAACTTTACACAATATTATATAATAGGATCTTAAGATATCTCTACCTATTTAACTAGGTTCTATAATGGGAAAGAAACTTTTATTGTTTCCAATTCCTCCCCCATATTCTAGCAAGAAGCACCTTCACTATCAATATTGATGAGAGGAGTCTTAAAATCTACAATCTTAGAAATTGTAGTCTTTACTTTTAAATCCTCCCACATTGATCAAAACATGATACTCTGTCTTGATGAAATTAAAATAAATTCTATTCCTTAATTTTATCTCAAATTTCTCAAAAAGGAAATTAAATTTTCTTATATTTTCATGTGATCCCCAAATATATTGTTTTAAATTGGTCCAATTTAAGTCCTATCGTTTATATCTCTAATTCAATACCCTTTATATCTCTTCGATATATTTCCAAATACCTATAATCCTTATGATTAATGTATATATTCTTCTTCTAATATTATATACCATCATTTATATTCAATTTTGTATCATTATCCTTTATTACTAGCTCCATAGCTCTCTCTTTTGTATATGTTCTTTGGTAGCATTAATTTGAGCTTATTTTTCCTTTTCATATTGATCCTTATGTATTCAAATTTGATTATATAATGACTAGATATACATGATGTTAATAGGTAATATAAATGAGGAGGAAAATGAGAGAAAACAATTTATAATAAAATTAATTATGATGAAGTGGAGGAAACAATGAGAGATATGATACAATTCAATTCAAGGTCATACGAGAGGATTTTTATAAGTACAAGAGAATAAATTTAGATATCCCATTACAATGAAATGATGAACTTGTATAACGATGATATTATCACAAGAAGGTTTATATGAGAAGAATACACTTGAAATATATTTATGGAAAGTTAAATTAGATGATGTCTCAAAACAATATATATGGTGGAAAAAATAAGGTAGAGATATTTTCAATCAAAATCATTAAAAATTACACAATAACTTACATAAACTAATTGGGTTTCAAACAAATAATGAATTAAAAAAATGCATAAAAAATAATTAAAATACATAGAAATGATGGGGTTTTAGTAAATCAAACACAATGTTTTATATCAATTTAAAAATCATGCCTTGCTTTTCTCATAAATGATGTTTTCAATTTCTAATGATGCGTTGACTTTCCGGGACTAATTATGATTCTTGAAGAGGATAACTAGGATATAATTTTTCTCTATGGGATGTTTGATATACTAATCCCATTAAAAATAGTGAACAAAGATTAATATTTCATGGCACTAACTATGGAGGGTTCCATCATACATATAGTCAAATTATCTCATATTTGATGTACAAAGTGTTCATGCCCTAAAACATTATTATTATATGAAAGGAAGTAAGATATTTTATAGGTAGAATATTCTTAATAAAATAAACCACATTAACTAAAAAATATAGATTATAGTTATTAATACAATAAAAAATTATATAATGTTGAAACAATAGTGTAAAACATAAGAAGCAATAAAGAATTAGCTATAAAAAGAGATAAAAAGGTGGTTTGGTGTCATAGATTGGATGGAATGGATGAGTTGAATCAAGATGCTTCATTTATGATATTTTAGTTGGAAACTACCCCCATTATAGTGCATTCCAGTCCTAGTTAATACAATTTCATCCTAGAGAATGATGGAACTCTATAACTTCAATTTTTCTATTGTCGAGTATAGAAATAGTTATCACTTTCTATCACCAAGGTTCACACACCTTCAAGACCACATGTAATTTCCTATAAATAACAGAAAACCCTAAACCTATAAAAATATTCATGAAAATATTAGATAAAAGGATAAATCCATGTGTGGATGAGGATGGAATGACCACGGTAGTCAACCCCTACTAAACCAATCCAAGCACTATATTATATCCCCTCGAGTGGGAGTAAAACCTCGTGTAGTTATCCTAGTGTTGGTTCAAGTAGTGTATGTAATTTAATCCAACCCCTATGTTTCCCTTATGTATCTTGACATAAATAATAGTATGTGTAACTATAAATATAATATAAATGTATCCATCGTAGTAGTAAAGTGGTTTTATGTGCTTTAGATGCTAATACCAATCCCTTTATCCCTTAATATATTTGACAATTCTTAGAGTGACTTTCTCTTACTAAGACATAGCTCGACACATTTTCATGCTTGGTGATGGAGGAATATATACTCTTGAACATGCTTTGATCTCTTTATACCTATGTGATGATTTCTCTAAAGGATGTGAAATTACTTTTAGGAATATTTAGAAGAACCTTGAGTGCTTTATTGTTGATATTTTGTAATAGGAGTGCTTGAGATACCAATGAGTTATTAAGTGCATTTTAATTTCTTATATATTCTTCCATATGTTATATATTACATTAAGGATGAATTAGGGTATATGAAACAAAGCACATAAGATATTTAAATTAAAAATATTCACTAGAAGAGAGGGTACAAGACTTTATAGGTTGGAAGAAACTATGGTATGTAATGCTATGTTATATAAAAACCCATATAGGGATCTAATGATAAAAAATATATTCTTGAAAATTTACTTGGGATATATTACTAATTTAGATAATTAATAAATTACATAAAATAATGATAGAGCAAAGTGTGTAGAGATTACATATTCATGAGAGAGAGAGAGAGAGAGGATATATTAGTTTAGCTTAGAATGTTAGCATTTTTATTAGTGTAAGACAAATCAAAACTTTTCATTGCTAAATTATAAGTTACCACATTTGAGTTTCTACATTTTCCCCCTTTAATAGTGGAATTAAAAATTACATACCTAAAGGAAAAATATACTTGGATGTGCACACACACTTTATCTTTCCTTGATAATTTTTGTTTTTGTGTTGGTGTTAGCATGTTTTGTTGGTGCTAAAATTTGTCTCACCCCATTTGTCATTGAAATTCTTCTGATTACGACCTTTGTTATGTTTTTTGTCTCCCTAGGCTCAAATGGTGGTTGTCCTGCATTTTACGGTTTGATGGGTGTAATTTCCCAGTCAAAATTACTTCTGGCATCAGTTGAAAAGTGGCCCTTTCTGGTTGGATGTGGCTCTGCGGGGCACTTTAAAAATTCTAAGGCTCACTTCAACACAAAACATGTCCACATGGAGGCTTCCGCCAGGCTTTCCCGTACTTAGAATTTTCACGCAACTTCCTAAAGGGGCCTGGGACACGTGTTGGGCCCACACTTGTTTGGGGTATCTAATTTTCGAGGACCATCTCAAAGTGTGCCATTGAGACACGTAGTAGGTGGGGAAATGAAGGTGCAGCCCATGGGGAAAATATAGAATTTTTTCCTTTTTGGAAAATAGGGATAAAATTTGTAAGTTGAAGCGCAGGTCCGTTGGGACCCACATTGGGACACGTGTCAATCCCTTTTTTTGAGGGCGGAGGGGTGGAGAAAAATGTTAACATTTTACTTTTTCCAAAAATTATAAAATGTCAAAAGGTGCCCCTAGACCCATTTCCAATCACATTTTTCCATGCGGAGGGATCAGATTAAAAGTTGAAACGTAGGATCAATGGTAGCTATGCATTTCATTTGATTTTTCCACCATTGAAGCTCTAGGATGTTTGGAGATGCATTTTTGCATCATTCTTCATCAAATTTTTGGTAAATTTGTGTCATTTGGGTTTGTAAAGTTTAATTGAATCAATTTGGGAGCTCAATTTGTAGATCTGAAGTACTCTTGAAGTGGATTTTTTTGCTCGGGCTCGTGCGAAACACAATATGCTAGATCCAAAAGTTACAGAGTAAAATTTCAGAGGGAAAAGGGATGAAATGATTAAAGGTACAACACAAAAGGTGAAAAAGGCGTGCCTAGAGAACAAAAAGGGATGACTATCAAGTCCATCTACGCAGAGGCTCAGAAGAATAATTAAAAAGGGATTTCTCACATGACAGAATCGAGAATGATTAAAGGGACTCCCAAAAATTGTGGCATGACATCCTAGTCAGTGGCGAGGGCCCAAGAAATGTGATTTGTTCACAGTTGGTCCACTTGGTGGATTTCGGATCTGAATTTGTTAAACGTCGTTGTCTAAAACAAATTGATAACAAGAAAAGGTCCTCGAATATTCTTCTCTTTTGGGGAAAATTGGATGTAAAGGGTGTATTATAAATGCAATGAGATTACTCTTGCAAAGGTTCGGAGTTCATTTTCATGAGAAAATTTTGAGAAAATATCATCCTCTGAGAAACCAAGTTAACTTCCTCTATGTTAGATTTTCATTCATGTTGAGTTAGTTACAAGTGTATAGCCATCAAAAAGCTCTGAGATTGTTTAAATAACTCTCCCCTGCTGATGAATCTAATAAATTTTGAGTTAATTTGTGTCAAATATCTAGCAAATTTTGTGTTTATTTCACTTTCAAAATGTCTGCAAGTAGTTTTTTTGTTCCTATTGCAATATTGTATCAAAATCTCTTTGAATCACACATATCTCAATCCTTGTGATAGTTTAGTGGCATATGCAATTTCATTTTTCAGAAGAGCTTTCATCTAGGAATGAAATAAATGATTTAAAATCACTTTTCTTTCATATGTTGACAGAGATTGTTTGTAAGCCTTTGGGTGTACCTCAGGCGTGACTGATATTAGATTTTTATGTTTTATTGGGTCTTCTAACTCGATCCTTCGTGTTAGAATCTCAAAGATTGTGTGAAAAAGTGCATGTCTGGGCCTCCATTGATGCACACCTTCTAGTTGAAGGAATGTTTTAACTATTTTTGAAGCTTTCTATTATTGAGTTCTCCATTTGTTGTGAAGTTTCTCAAGGATCTGGCAAAGTCCAATCTATCTTGTTGATCTCCCACCAAAAATTATTCAAATAACCAATCCTACCTCGAACTACCCCTATTTTTCTCTGTATATCCACAGAAGAACAAAATCCATTTGCTAAAGTATGTAGAACAGATCAAGATTCCAAATGTCTTTAGTAACCTTTGCCTTGTATTGAAAATATCTCCATAATCTGGAAGTGACAACTCGTGAGAGTCAGATTTGGTGTGTTGATCATATTTTCCCAAGGTTTTCTTTATAAAATTTGTGTAAAAGAAAGGTATCTATGTCTCCTTCAATAATAGAGGTTACAAAATAGGTTCTCTTACCTTGGTTGAAAGGCACAACCTAAAATAGTTAGGATAAGATCAAATCCTTTTAAGGTGCTACCCACTTCTTCAAGGCTTGAGTGCTAAAAATTCAGATAAATTTCTTCCTCGGCTACAAAATGACATACATAATCATTTATTTTCTTTTAAGTGTCTGTCAAATCCATGATGCTGCTCAGTTTGTGAAGAAGAGTAAATCTAGGTACCAACATGTTCCATGGTGAAACCCACAACATAGAGTGTTGTCGATTTCCATAGAATAATTGAACTATAACTCAAATGTGAAAATCATACATAACTTTGAAAATTGATTTTTTTATAGAAAATTAAATGGATGCAAAACATGGAAGGAATAAACATATTCACTTTGCAAAGGGAGGAGTTACCACTATTGTTGTAAATGTGAATTATAATTTGTGTTGAGATGTCAAAGGATTGTTGTGATCAATCCCCAATTTTTCTAAAGGAAAAATTAAAGTAAGAGAGGACTTGAGTGTGTGTGACCCAACATTAAGAAGAGGAATTGTAGGAAATTTTTCCCATAGAACACCGCTAAGAAGAATTCCCTCTAAAACATATCTATTAACTCAGGTATCTTCCCACACAAAGAGAGAGTAATTAAGAACATCCTACGAAGTATCTAGCCTCATTGACATCATATAACACCACATACCACACCATTGTAGATGAAATAGGCCTAATTTTTTTAATAACACACATTTGAAAGGGAATGGATGGCTCATGCCCCCATCATGTTTGTAATTAGTGAGTCTAATTATGAAAATTATGATTAATGCAAAGGAGAAGAAGGCTTATGCCCCAAAACCCTATATTTGTAATGGTATCTCGAGTGATGTAGTGAACAAAGAATGGAGTATTCATGCCCTTGTATTATGCTATACACTATGTCATCTATTTTTTAATCTATACTAAAAGTCTCAAAATTCCTATAAGAATATAATAATGCTAATTTTTGTGAGTTTCCCATGTGAAGGAAACATCAATAAGGTCCATAAAATATGATGGTTCCTTGGTGCATGTTTCTATACAAATGTAAATTGTATCCATGTTTTATGTATGTTCCTATTTTTGAGGATATGTTCCTTGTGTAAACTTGTGTCTAAGTATTGTAATATATTGGTATCATCCAAATATGTATAATATACCTCAATGAATACTACCTCTTTTGAGGAGCATGGAATAAGTATGATAATTTGCATTGAATCACGTAGAATTTTTCAGATCATGTTCTTACAAGAGGTGCACATGTTGGATATCATGACACACAAATAAATAAACACACAACAAGAAATAATATCAATAACATTAATGTGTAATAGAAATAAAGCATTGGCACAAATAAGTGTAAGTAAACCATCAATAATATGTAAAAGAGTCATATCAAGGCATGGCAATATGAATATGGGGCACCAAAGTATCATAAGAAAATTTTAGTGAAGGAACATAAGACATGTAAACAAAAGCAAGTATACAACAAAAATTATGTTATATAGAAAACAGGCATACATCCCTAAGGATGAAACACATAAGTTTCACAAGATAAGCAAGGCATAGAGGTCATATACAAGAAGTCTTCAAGCATCCAAGACATCAAGAAAAAAGTAGTCTAAAAATCAAGCGGGTGAAACACATGGTAAAAAATTCCAAAAGGAATATAGAACAAGATAATTTAATGTCACGTAACACACATGTTTTAGTCCTATTAGTCTAAAATACAACATATATATAATTATTAAATAGTGATCATAATGAGGAATTGAAAGTAACTATAATGAAACAAAATTACCGATTAGTGTAGGAAATTCCACAAAATATTAGTTTCAACTCATGAGGGTCTAGGAAAAAACCTATCATTGCAATATTTGTGTTTCCTACATCAAGTTCAACATACCTCATGAACACTTATTTAAAGAGTATTTAGAAAAATGTGTTATCTATTAAACCAATATTAAAAACAATGTATGTAGAGTAACAATTTATCCAATCAAGTCACATATTTTAGAAACAAAATTATGAACTTATCACTATTACATAATGCCTCTAGTATGCCATTATATGCATGATTCATAAGCAAGAAAACTAGACATTAATAACACTTTTTTTGCTTTACATTGTTTTATCTTTTTATACTTTTGTACTTTTCTTTTCGGAACTATATATTTACTTTTGGACATTGAAAAACATGTGACCTAACTCATTATTTCCTATTTATCCTTGGAGTCTTTTGGACACTAGCACTCAAGTAGGGATAGGAGCACCCAGGTGTTACTCTCCACTTTGGGCACTTCTGTCCTCTTTCCCTCTTCTCTTATGTTTTAAAATGCCACATTGACCATTATCTTTTCTAAAAATTCTATTATCACTTTGGGTTGGCTTTTAGGGTTGTTAATGATGAAATTCAAGTAAAGGAATCATATATATACATGAATTACTTATTATTCTAAGGGGATGGAAATATTGGGCTATTACTTCATATCTACTTTTTGGGAAAAGAGTGAAACTTAAGGACCACATTTGGGATGTATCATTCACTACATATGAAGGGAAATTTCTGAATCCCATCATCACACACATTGATCTTTGAGGGAAATTAGTTGTATCCCACTATCTTGGTGTGAATTTTGCAAGGGAAACATATCTTCAAGGGACAAATTCTATCTCTCTCTCTCTCTCTCTCTCTCTCTCTCTCTCTCTCTCACACACACACACACACACACACACACACACACACACACAGAACTACATTGAGTTTGAAATGTAGTGTAACACTCGGTGAAAATCACATTGGGGTGACCGTCAAGGTCAATCCAACTCAAAATTATGTATATTTTATTCCATCTAATGTGTGATTGAGCATTATGCATGTAGCTAGGGTTTTATTTTTAAGTTTAGGTATAACAAGTAAAACCCTAAAACAAAGTCGACCGATAAAGAGTGAAGTACATGAGAGCTTATTAGATCTTGAATCGCTTCTAAGACACTAACACTTGGGGCACTCCTGTCCTCTTTTGGGTGTTTCTTTCTAGAATATTTGCATATCTCTATTTTCTAGATAAAGCACATACAACCTAGATCCATCATGTTCCATCATTATTCCATCCAAAATCTAGCACAAACATCAAGTTATCATGTAAGTCACTCTCATCCTCTCATTAATTTCACTTTTTTCCATTACATATTAGATCTTGTGTATTTATGGTATTATCTATTTGATCCAGTCCTCTTATTAAGATTTAACTTTTTAAATCATTTGGTGAACATGATCCTTACATGCCCTCTATCAGATCTCTTTTTTTTCGTATCAAAACTATCCCCTCTCATGATTTTACTACTGAAAATCTTAATGACCTAAATACATACATTGTTGATCATCCTGAGAACCTAGATCTCTTTTTATTTACTACTCGTGAAGAATCCCAATGATATCTACATATACTCCTCCGCAGACTCTAATATTATCCACACTATGACCCCAACATCCTCTATTCCACTCTTCTTCCCTCCCTCCTACCAATGCGGGGCATCCACCAACCATGTTCCTATTTCCTCTCCTAACACTCACCTTTCTTCCCCTCTCATTTCTCATATCCAACGTAGCACTTCGTCAAGAACCCATTTCCTATAGTACTGTGTACCATGATTTATAGTCTCAAATTCATCAATTGTAACATGCCTCTTCTTTTTATTCTTCACCATCTCTTGATTCTTCATTTCTCTTGCATAGTATTCTTGCATCTGAAGTTTCTTCTTACCCACTTCCTTCCAATTTTGTTTCACCCAAGTTTCCTCTTTTTGATGGCCATCGAGATCCAAAAGATCATATTAGATCATTTCATGTTACATGATTGGACTATTCTTGTGATGATACATTATTAACCAATTTTTTTCCTACGAGCTTACATGACTATGCTTTACAATTGTTTTATGATTTTTGTTTACACTCTCTTATATCTTTCACTCATTTAGAAAATATTTTTTTGGCTCACTTTTCTATGAACATTGGAACTAAAATATCATATGCACAAATGGCCAAAATGAAGCAAGGATCTAATGAGAATCTTAGTGACTATGTTTTTGCTATAAGAATAATCTTTCTAAAATGAATAATGTCTTAGTTGAATCTAAATTGCAAGATCTATTTATCCAAATTTTATTTCCTCCTTTGTAAGAATGTGTGCTCTTTAATTATTTTCATTCTTTTGATCATTTATGTCACACTCTTATAACACGAGAAAAATATGTTAATTTCTATGGGAAAGCTTAAGTATTGTGATAATATTTACAATCAAGATACTAACAAATTTCAACTAAATCTTCCTTTAAATAAATCCTAGTGAGCCTAAGCCTACTATTAATGTTGTATCTCAACCTACAAATCTCCAAATACAACCTACATGACACACTTTTACTAGATTTCCATATCCACCTCATATGTCGTTTCCTTTTTTTTTACAGAAATCTAATTTCTTTTCCATATCCTCTTGAGCTAGATCCTAATCATCCTCATGGCAAGAGTTTTGATGAAAATGCACATTGTGATTATCATAGATGTAATGACCATTCTACTGATAGATGCTTTAAGATTAGAAATTTGATCCAATATTTGATTGAAAACAATGAAATTGAGCTTCCTAAGCCTACTATTTCTATTTATAAATCTACTAATGATAATGAAAATCTTAAAATATTCAATTATCCATTACCTAAACATGAAAAAGTAGTTTCCAAATCATCTTCAAATCATTTTTATCATGTGGTACCACCTCCATCATCTTTGGATCATCCTCTTGGATTTCTTGTTGGCACTACTGATCTTCCTCCACCTTCCATTACTTTTACTCATGTTTATTTTCATCACATAGATTTCACATTGATTCTTCTCTTGGTCCTCATGTTATTAACATTGTTATGGTGCATCCTACTTTCAAGCATAATGCATGTTCTTTATCTTTCCTACGAGTTATTGGTTTTCCATTATCCCAAATGACACTTTGATCACCTACTTATCATGGGGATTTGGTTCTCCTAATCACTGTTGAGTATCTTAATATCTTTATGCATTTATCTATTAGATTTGAGGTTACATATTGTGACATGGTCTTATGACTTCCTTGGATTATGGTTTCCAAATCCATCCCATTTATAGTTAATTTATGCCTTAAGCTCATACGCAAACATCACATTGTCACTATTCAACGTATCCCACCATGGGCCCATTTACCTTTGTCACTTCTCACCATCACATCTTCAGTTGCTACTACCACTAGTGCACCTACTTCTATACTTATTGATGATAGTCCCACAATTTTGGCATATACTACTAAGGAATATAGAGTTCTTTTCACTTATTGTGCTACTTCTAAACCTCCACCTAGATCTCCTCCACATGTGGTTTTTGTTTCGCTCCAATAATTTATCTATAGATGTCATATCCAACCTCATATGGATAGGTATACATGTAGGAAAAATATTACCCATGGTACATCTAGGCCCACTTTGCAATCTCATTCTCCACATACATGACATATTCCTACTCTACACATTATGACACATGCACTTTCAAATGACAATATATCCTTGGATCATGTTTACTGTATTCATCTCTCACATTAGTAGATAGGGAACCTCATCCTCTATCCTCATTGGATAGATCACTATGACATTCACACTAGGGGCATAGAATTTCCCCTTTGCTTCCCGGTGACACACTTTTGTTCTAGGTTCAAACACAATTATTGAGGGCACATTTACCTACATGAACCTCACTTTATACACATATCTTGGGGGTAATCCTTGATCTCCTCCCTAGTCATAGTATTTAACATTCTAAAAATTAAAAAACATTCAAATATTTTCAAAAATTTGAAAACAATAGCTTAGATCTTGATTTGATGTATCCTTGTTTTCTTATACTATTCTATCTTACATTCTTCTTATCATGTTACCTTGATTCATAGTATGCTCTATATTTTTCCATATACACATGCATGTTCACATGCCTTAAATGCTTAGAGTGTCTTGTGACATCCTAAGTGGTGTCCCATGTATTCAACCAACTACTTGTTATTTCTTTGACATTATTACTATGCGTTTTGACTATTTTCTATTACCTCATGTCATGTTTGTTTGTCACTAAAAATTTATGCTAGCTTTTCTCATTTTTTTCATGTTCCATGGTTGTTACCATGCACATTCCCTATTCCCCTATAGGAGTTTTATTTTAGGTGTGCACATTAGCTTCACTTATTCTCATTTAGGTCATTCTCGTGTTCATTTATCTCACCCGCCCCAAATGAGTGGGGGAAATCATCTCAGTGATTATTTCACCATCTCAATAGTCCAAAAACAAGACACAAAATGGCACACAAAAAAATGTAACCAAATAGGAGCTAACAAAATGGTTCAGGATCGACTTGTGCCAAAAACATTATAGGGACTTAAGCGACCAAAGACTGAGACATGAATGGTGGGTGCTAGTATCCCTTCTAGGAGGTTATGTTTTGAGGGAAATAATAGGTACCTTACATGTTGAAAATGTTCTCAAGTGACAAGTTTTATAAAAAATCGGAAGCGAGATACTCGGTTATAGGTTACTATCTAATATAATATGAACAAAATAAGTGGCAAGTTTCATACTTTGAGCAAGAGAACTAATTACTCTTCTTTATTGGTTTACATATTTTCTATCGATATCAAATAAGGAGTGGAACCTAGGGCATATGTGGTACAATGATATTCTGGAAAAATGTGTCATCCATGACTAGTTTTTGGGTTTGTGACCATCTACAAGATGGCATTTATCCATGGGGAAGAATTAATGGGTAAAGGGTAGATCCTAAATATCTCCCAACACTCTTCCTCTAGTGACAGGATGCCTAAATCCTCAGTATATTCAAACCAGTTTGGGAATTGATCACTCTCAACTCTTCCAACCATTTCAAGGAAACAAACACACATGAAAATTTCTATCTTTTCTCTCATGAAATTGATCTATCCTTGATTGACTTATTTTTCATACACATTTCTATTCTCATATTCACTAAGTTAAATTTCAATTTCATATACCATGAACATTGAATACACTTATTTTCTTTTCCAATTCCGTCTTTATCCTGAGAAGGGAACATAAATAGAACAAGGATAAATCTCAAGCACAAGACACTAAAAAAGGTAATATACAAGTTACAAATACATGCATCATTTCCAATACACATACAAGGTCACCCATAGGGTTTTCATCCCCTCTTAGATTCAATGATACACATACTATGATATCCATTGAGAATGCTATCGATTATAATCTTCTTAGGTGTTCCACAAGGTGCGTGCTTCCTATCTAATTTATGTTGTTGAATATTCATTCACCAACATAAAGTGGGGAAAATGTAGACACAAAATTATGCACTTAGTACTATTACATCACGCCTCTAGTATGTCATTATATGCATGATTCCTAAGCAAGAAAACTAGACATTAACAACACTTATTTTGCTTTACATTGTTTTATCTTTTTATACTTTCATCCTTTGCTTTTCTGGAACTACACTTTTACTTTTGGACATTACACAACATGTGACCCAGCTCAATATTTTTTTAGTACTTGAGCCTTTTGGACACTAGCACTCAAGAGGTATAGAAGTGCACATGCACTAATATCCACTTTGGGTGCTTTTGTCCTCTTTCCCTCTTCTCTTATGTTTTAAAATGCCACATTGACCATTATCTTTTCTAAAACTTATATTATCACTTTGGGTTATATTTTAGGGTTGTTAATGACAAAATTCAAGTAAAGGAATCATATATACATGAATTACTATTATAAAGGGCTGGAAAAATTGGGCTATTAATTCATATCTACTACTTGGGAAAAGAGAAACACTTAAGGACTACATTTGGGTTACATCATTCACTACATAGGAAGGGAAATTTCTGAATTCCATCACACACATTGATATTGGGGAAAAGTATTTGTATCTAACTATCTTGGTGTGACTAGAACAAGGAACCCTAGCTTCAAGGACAAAATTCTATGACACACACACACACACACACACACACACACACACACACACACACACACACACACACACGGAACTACATTAATTATGAAATGTAGTACATCGCAGTGATAATCACATTGGGGTGAGTGTCAAGATCATTCCAAATCAAGAATATGAAAATTTTATTCCATCCAATGTGTGCTTGAGCCTTGTGAAAGTAGCTAGGGTTTGTTTTGTAGGTTCAAGTGTGATAGTAAAACCCTACAATGAAGTCAAAGAGATAAAGAGTGAAGTGAATGGGAGCTTGTGAGATCATGACTCACTACCGGGACACTAGCACCTAATACATAAAATAACACCTAGGCGGTTTAGGTCATTCCTCTTTTGGGTGTTATTATCTAGAATATTTATAGATCTTTGTTTTATAGATGAAGCATATACAACCCAAGTCCATCTTGTTTCATCGGTATTCTAGCCTAGATCTAGCATGCACAGTGAGTCATCAACTAATTCACTCTCATCCTCTCATTACTTTAACTTACTTTCCTCGCATATTAGATCTTGTGTAATTATGATATTATTTATTTGATCTCGCTCCTTTGATTACGATTTAATTATGTTAAATCACATGTAAGCCCTAGTTTTGTGTTTTTGTAACTATTTAAATGATTTTGGATTATGTTATAATTTAAATATATTTGTATTTTTGAAATTATCTATATACATAAGGGGAGATAGAAAAGATCTCGCCCAATCAAGGCCTCATTAGCAGGAAGGACAGACCCATATAATAAAGGAGGATCGGGCCTCAAATGTGTCATGGTAGAAGAAGAATGATTAGGGAAAATTTTAAGGGTCCCTAAAAAAGCCTTGGAAAATATTTGGTGAATCTATGAAAATTATCTTTCACACGAATGGCAAATATCAAGACATCACGACATCACTATTAAATGCTACCAGATGGTAGCTTTTTTTATATGCTACCGACCGGTAGCATATTTTTATGCTACTGGCCAACAACATACAATATGCTATTAGCAAGTAGCATAAAAATGATGTCACTATATGTTGTCGACCAAGAGCATAAACATGTTCTTTAGGCGATAGCATCGTTTATGCTAATGGTGACAACATACTATATGTTGTAGCTGATAGCATAAAAATATGCTACCGAATGACTATATTCAAGTGATTTTTACGAATTTCTATTTCACAAGAATGGTGAATTGACCCCTAAAATTAACTTGTACCCAAAAATTTTGGTGAACTGGTCCTAACTTATACCCTAAATATTCGCCAATTTCAAATTTCAAAAACTAGAATATTTGTGAATTAACGAATATTCGCCACTAAAATTTTCCCGAGGATGATTCTATATAATATTCTTAAGATCCATAATATGTGTTAGAGGAGTCCTAGGATGGAAATACTTTATTCTAATAGTATGTGTAAGTAGCCTAGTAAGAGGCATAAGAGAGCTAGACCCATTAGAAGTAATGTGTGTAATAGTATACCTAGTAGGAGGCCTAGGATGGATATACCCAATAGAAATAATTTATGAAATAGGAGAGGTAACATGTTTAGAACCACTAAAAGTAATATGTGTAATAGTAATATGCATAGGAGTAATAACTATATCTTTTTACTAAGTAACTTAGGTATGGGGGCCTCATATGGGACACCTTTGACTTTAACAACTTGTTGATTTTCAATGAAGTTAATGCATTGATATAAGAGAGATGGTATAACCTGAAAAAGTATGTAGTTGTTGTTATGTCCGCGACACACCCCTAATTTCACAAGAGAAATCATAAAACCTACAAGCCTCCACAAGGCAATTTGTAATTTTGCACCCTCGCTTTGACACATCTTCCATGCAATTCCCTTTCTCAATTATTTTCATGCCTTAGTGAATTGTTCGCTAAGGGCCTTCCTATGACTACTTTCTCTTACACCTTTCACAAATATGCTTACTCCTTATTGTAAATAATTCCTAATAATTTTGTGTGATCCTTACACATTTCTATCCACCTCCACACAATAGGTTTTCTCATGTGCCATTTCTCAAACCCTCTATACAATGATTTTAGCTATTTTTTCATGTCGTCAACCCTTCACATTCGATCGGATTAGGGATAATTTTAGTTGTGAATATTCATAATATGGTGAATATTCCATTTTAAAAAAAAAAAAAAATAAAAGGTGAATTTTCGACGCAGTCGGTGACTGCTTCACCTAAAAATTACAATTTAATTTTTTTAGGGGTTGGCTTCACCTACCCTTAAAACTATCCCCTATATAATCCTAGATTATTCACCAAGTAGAACACTACTAGCTCACTCATACCACCTGGGGGCATATGTATTATCAAGTAAAGTAAATGCGTGACAAGAGGGCAGAGGCTATAAATGCATGACATGGAGAGTTTGTTGACGTGCGATAGGAGTGCGCAGAGGAAGTAGATGCACTGAGAGAGTTTTTGATGCATGACACAGATATTTTGTTGTCACACACGACCAAAGGGTGGAGGTTGTAGAGCGTGCGATGGAAGATTTGTTGTCACGTATCAACAAGGTTGTTGTCACGTGATAGTGAAACCTCTTGTCACGCGCCAACAACCTTTTTGATGTGCATTAGCGAGACGCGTGACACGGAGATTTTGTTGTCGTGTGACCGAGAGGGAAAAGGCTACAAACACACGACAAAAGATTTGTTGTCGTGTGACCGAGAGGGTAGAGGTTACTGAGATGCGTGATGAAGATTTTCTATCGCATGTTAACAAGGTTGTTGCCGCATGATAGAAAACCTTCTAACATGCATCAACAAGGTTGTTGACGTGCGAAAAAAATATCTTATCACGTGTATGCATCCTTTCGTCACACCACTTGAAAATTAGGCAAAAATTTTGCATACAACCCCCAAAAAATTCACCTTCCCGCGAAACTGGTTCTAGGGATATTCACTAGGTATTTTCCACCTCTAATTTCCAAGAGGTATCTTAAAATGAACCCCATTTCTAGATTCATTATGTGGTATTCTTCACATTCAAAACTACATTTTTTCCATATTCTCGCAACTTCAACCGTGTCCTACAAACCCCTTAATGCCTCAGTAACACTTTCACTCATCCTAATACGCACAAGACTTGTTATACTTCTCATGCATTCCCTTAACTTAGCCAATTTATTTACCTCACAAAACAAGCTAAGGAGTATGCACCTCCATGTGTTCTAGGTAAGTATTTATCACCTACACTTAACATATTGTTCCTTGTGATAACTTTATTCCTTTTCTACTCTATGTACAAGAGGAATTTTGATAAAGGTGTTAAGGATAAATATTCCAAGAAGAAATGTGTGCACCGAGAAAAACATAACAGAGGAATTACAAAATACATATCTCCCACCATATTAAAGGAAATCATTACCATCGCTTAAAACTTTGTGTGAACTAAAGTAGAACTCTATCATTTTTTCCATTTCACAAACCCGCCATGTAAAAAAATTGTGTGCCACAACTCAAAGATGCAAAAATGAAAAAATGTCAAGTCGACGGAAACAAATCAGCTCCCACAAATTATGGGGTAACATCGCTCAATTATATAGAGGATATTAGTACATGTATATCCCATGTAAAAGGTAGTTGGCTACCCTAAACAAGGAATTTGAATCTTACAATCAATCCCGCCATATTACCTTGGAACTGTAAAATATAGGCATACCGTATCTAAGCTTATTTTAAGCCTCACACAATTTTAATAAAGACCTTCCTTCTTGCAGAGGGTGTTCTTTGACATGGTAGACCTTTTAGATGGCCAAAATTTCATTTAATGTATTCTAACTATGCATCTACCGTGTAATATTAAATTTTTAAAATGGGCTATGAAGAGCTTCACGCCATTAATGCTTATAGAGAACTATTCATATGGGTTTTTCCCAATAAATACTCATATCGAACTCTTTGTAAAGGTCCTTTAATTTGTAATAGAAAATCTTCTACGAGTTTTATTTACACTCATTTTTTCTCACTTGGCTATCCATGTTATTGGTCTAAGTTACCTTCTAATTTTATCTTGTTTTAGTTTGAATAAGCATTAAGGACTATTATGTTGATTGATTGCATTATATTTCCTTCATGGATAGAATATTATAGAACATGTCTTGTACTTCTAATGACATTGTGCAATCCTATTGGCACTCTAATTCCTTCCCTTTAGAATCTTGTACATGTTTGTGTCTTGATCGAGTGCATAATAGTTTAATTACTAGCATTGTTTTCATGACCTTTAATGCTCAAATGAGCTCAACGAGTGACCCAAATTTGATACTTATTTTTTCTACCCTTCCTTACTCTCTTTTACACATTTGAACAAATCTATTAGTATCATACTAAAATATTGTAATATGTAATCACCGTCAATGTATGTTTATGTTATAAGAAATACTCATAGCTGAATATTACATTTATTGTATTTTGCATGATTATTAGGCTATGAATGAATATCAATAGGTTTTTTCCCTTGTAAATTATTCAAGTTGATTACTTTGTGATGAATTCCTAAACCACCAGTTTCTTGTAGTGGTCGGAGATATCAAAGAACTAGAAAACACCCTCAAAATCATAAACATTCACTCTCCCTCATCTTGAGATATTCCCAACATATTATTCGGCATCCGAGATCCGGTGAAAGAGGAAATAAACCTTGGAGAAGGATTTCCCACACTCATGTTGAATTGTTTCTTCTACCTTCTTGCGTATGTACCTTCTTTTCAAGATAGGTAGGGCATTTCTCATTTGGTTGATACCGTATCTAGTTATTTGTGCTTATGTGCACCCCTTCGACTATCTATAGGAAACATCGACATCACTTGGAACTAAGGGAGGGGATTCAAGGTGCAACACTTGTGGAGATCAACATTTCTAATTCTAGAAGAAGGACCTTGATAAATCATAAGCCTTTACCACGGAAACTAGAAGAATCGTCAATAGATACAAGTTTTTCAAAGGGATTCAACCTATAAGAAGATCATCTTGAATAAAGAAATTTTATCCTGAGTCAAACTCACATAGAAGCGTTCGCCTCCAAAAACTTTACCCTTTATTACTCGTTCACTTTACCACAAGTTTAAATCGGGAAACTTAGCTAGAAACACTCATAGCCCACTTTCCCTTCGGGGAAGATATCATAACTTACCAAAAAACACTGAAAGAATATATGAATGATATGTTCATGGTGAAGCCCACACTAATGAAGAACATATCAATTCCTACAAGGATGGACTCGAGAGGATGAAAATCCTCCATGAGGGTATCGCTTATAGGTGATTCCCCTCTTTTTTGGCCTAACAAGCCTACAATTTGTTTTCATACTTCCACCGGATCCATCACCTCGTGGGTGGATCTTGAGACAACCTTCCTTAAACATTTGGCTTTCCCTTTTGACTTGGCCTCTTTATATCATTAATTCATTATTGTGTGTAGAGAACAAAATGAACCCATTGGTTATTTTAATGAACACTTTCAAATCATTTATATGCACTTGAAATCTCCTTATACCCAAACCAAAGTAGTAGCTATCCAAGTCTACCTCCAAGAACTAGATCCCCTTACCTCCATGTTTTTGGCATAAATCCTCTTGCCTTGACCACTTTGGCCCTTGCTTATAGAGAAACACTCAAGATTGAGCCTGAAATGAGGCCTCAAGATCTTGGTTGTGTTATACCCTTACCTTCTTTAGGCCATCTCGTTGTACAAAAATAAACCCAACTCATAAATCATGCACTCGTGTTTGATCAACCATTGCTCGAGTCATATACCCACTACACATATGCCAATGTATGCTCAATTTCCCACTCCTTTGGCATCTATCCTTTCTCCCATGAATCTTCCACATAACTAATTTACACAACAATTAACATGTTAACCCTTTGCATTACCCGCCCCAAATAAATATATTGTGTTGGTCACTAATTAGATTACCACTACCCCCACGCAACATTATATAGGAAAATTTAGGAATTCTTACCCTATCGTGTAATCATTCCAAAACCAACCATATTCTTATACACCCTCATCTTCCACCTCAAACACAAGAATTGATAAATTGCTTCAAATTTTCCAAAAAAATATCAAATGATGTTATAAACCTACAAAGACAAGGTACACTTAAATCAAACCCATCATTCAACTAGCTACTCCACATGAAACTTTAATTTCCAATGTAATAAAAGGTAGTAGGACACTAAAATAAATAATGGGGTGTGCTAAGTCCTTTGGACCTACGTGTGTGCAACAAGCTAGCAGCCTTCAACCACCACTCTAAATTTATCAACTTGGAAGATTTAGCCTTAGATTCATTGTGTAGAGTCCACAAAACATGAGATAATTTTGAAATAGATTGTTCGGACTTGTGTAGCCTTTGACATCTTCCACGAATAAATTGATATCCTTGAGATAGATCCTTCACCCGAAGATGGTGTGTGGAGCCTTGAGAGTGACCCTAGGACTAAGTTAGTCTTGAAACCCATGAATTCCCAAGGGAAAGTAGTAAAAATGTGATGATAACTATGAGGAACTCCATGCTTACCCATGCAATACAAAAGAGGAAACAACTATCTCCTCTATAGTAAATTTCACGAGTCTTTGAATACCTCTACTCCTTCTAACTCTTCACAAGTTCCTCTTGACATGCATACACACAAAAATACTCCACCTCCTAAATTTCTAAAAGATGCATGCCCCATGAAAAGATCATCCTAATCCTATGTACCTTGTAGATTATCCAAGAGGTCAAATTATGCTTCGAATTTTCCTAAATCTCTCAGACACATTGCTTTACGGAAGAGCTTTGAGTCAGCTTTTCTAACATATTTTTAATGGGTTAGAATGAATAATGGATGTAAAAATAGCATTTGTATGAGATTTGGTATCACGCACGTAATATTGAGGGCACGGGTATAACAACGACAAGTGGCACTATCTCGAGATCGCCAATTGGCCCATCGAGAATCAAAAACTAGCATTGTGTGAAAATATTGGCGAAACAAAAATTGGATTTGTTTTATCCTCCGATCAAGGTGACAAACCTAATGGGGTCCACTTTTGTTTTAGAGGTGGACCCGACCATGTAGTGACATCATTTATTCGGACAATATCATTTCGGTGAGCTAGAGGGTGAGTGATTTGAGTGGATCGAGCTAGGAGATTGAGCTCTACATTATCACCGAACTAGGATATTGAGCTCCACATCACATGGAGTGAAAAATAATAAAACCATTAGGAGACCAAGCTCTACATTATCACCGAACTAGGATATTGAGCTCCACATCTCATGGAGTGGAAAATAATAAAACCATTGCCAAATTGCATTCTAACTTTGGAAATCCGAAGACATAGATAATACATGGCCTTGGCCATATGTAAAATGAAGTGGGAAGTCTTAATAAAGACTTACTTGGTTGATACACAATGAATATGGGATTAAATTCCATCTACCATACCAACCTCCAGCCAATAGAAGTGGAGCGGCCCACTTGGAAGGTGGTAAACATTGGTTAGGGGAAGATGGAGCATAGCCAATATGGAATATGCTAAATGCTCTAAAGATGGAGCCGTGGTTAAGGTGGTAAGGGATTAAATTTATCCCTTAAATACTTCATGCTAAAGCCTACATGGATAGGCTATGAAGGTGGACACATCCTATTTTAAAGGCTTAATTTTTATGCCCGCGAAACCCATACGTGGACTATGGTGGCATTATGTTATTATTTTGTGATATTACAATTTACAAAGAAAATGAAGGGAGAGTGGGATTTAACCTTATACGAGATTATAAAATAAGGGATAAATGAATTATCTATGTATTTCAGGATCGTGAGGGGTATATAAGGCCCTCACAATTTAATTTCTTAACACCCTAACTCAAGCTTGAAGCCTCTCAAACCATTCGAGGAGCAGCACAAAGATCTCGCAAAGAGGAGCTCAAGTTAGACATCATGGAGCTCAAAGAGTTCGTGGAAAAAAGCTCACGGAGTAGCGTAAGATGATTGCAGAGAAGGGTTTAGAGCAGAGACATCGCAAAGATCTTGTAGGAGTCAAGATGGGAATTTTCTCAGATTCACTCAATTAAGATCGTAAGAATGGAGATGATCACCCGAAGAGCCTGAAAATGGAGAATATAGCTTGCAAAGTGCTCGAATGGAGATATTGATCGCTCGTAGATCACGGGGATGGAAATTATCACCCACAAAGCATGGGAATGGAGTTTCCCGATATGGAGATTATCGCCCGTAGAGCTCATTTAAGAGGCATTATTGTCGTTTCAGCTGAAGATTCAAATTTTTAAATGACATTATTAAGGCCGGAGAGCCATCAAATGACACAGATATTAGATATTTCGTCGATACTATTTCTGGAGACCAGAGAACCTGTTAGTCAACACAGAGCCGGAGAGCCCGTTGTTAGTTGACATTGTTGCGAACAAGCCAGAGATCCCGTTGAAATTACATTTTTGCAGAGAGGTTGTTAGAGCCCGTATTGTACTGATTTTATTGACTGCCAAGACCAAATCCAGTGCCGGTGCCATTAGCCCAAGCCAGTGCCAGAGATCTAGTAGCCAGAGCTAGATCGTATGATGCTACAGATAGAGAACTGTTGATTAGAGAATGTCATTCATGTGGAGTGCTCATAGCATGGAGCCAAGAGACATTGAAACAGATAGGCCAATGGAAGTGAAAGTGATGGAAAATCAACATCAAGCTAATTGGGAAACCTTATGTCATGGCGGCTTCAAGCTAATGGAAACCTTACGACACGCAAATTTGGAATCTCGAGAATCTAAGGCAAAGAATGCTCTCCTAACCTGAAGGGGTGTGATGGTACGGTCCGATATGATAGCTACTCGGAGACTCCAATCGATGTCTAGTTCTGTCAAGATTCTATTGATTGGTTGCGGAATATGTGGAAAGTAACCTGTAAGTGCCTCGTATGGGTTTCTAGACAAGGTCATGGAAGTGGAGACAAGAGGTGTAGTGGAGCTACAGGACTATGGGTGATTTTTTGGTCTTGTCCAGAAATTCTTAGCCTGATCGGCTGCTATATTCAACAATGAAAGTTGTGTAATAATATGGGTGGAAGTGGTGAAGATATGAATACCAATGTGTAAACTAGTGTCAATATCTAGCTGACTAGTAGGCCCGTTGGGTTGTGGGACCTGTGGATCACAACCAAAGACTCGTTGAGGCTGAGGCCCTGGATGGTCATGCATGCAATCAAACCCTATTTCCAGGAGCAGTCCAAAAGTCGTAGGCTTGATTAGCAATGATATTCAATGTATCTAACTGTCTTATTTTCTCAGCGTATGTTGTGGTGTGTGTAAGACTGTTAAATGCAAACTTGTGTCAATGTCAGTTATTAGCTCTAGCCCATTGGGTTGGGTTGGGGACCTAAGTCTTTTCCTCGTTCAAGGAACCATTGATCACAAACTAAGTCTTTTTTCCTGTTGTGGACCGTTGATGGTCATGCAAGATGAATTGATTTGCTTTTAGTAAATAAACTATCTATCAAAGGAAATCTAACCTATGTTTTTGGTGTTTTCTCAATATATTAGAACAAAGTAGTAAAACAAGCTAATCTATGGAAAGTAAATGTTTTTGTTCTTTTCTAACTTTTTAGACAATGCATCTAATCTAATAAACAAATTAAATACAAACAATTAGCCGGATGTAGCTAACTATTTTGTGATGATGTGAATCTAAATCTAAAATCTATTCTAACTCAATCAAAATCCTTCCAACCCTACCTCAGAAGTGAAGAACAAATCATAACCCTAACAGAGCTATTGTTCCCCACAACTTCCCTAGTAATGTTGAAGAGACAACTTCCTATTGATTTGATCTACTTGAAATTATCTAGCTAATTGAAATGAATTGTTTCTCTACTCTATTTGATATGTAATTGAAATTAACAATTCAGTAATTGACAATTTGATAAACAAAGCAAACAAATACACAACTCCAACCTGGAAGAGCAAGAACCTTGGAAATCCAAAGTAGTAGTATTATTTATCCCCTCGTTCTTTCCTTTCTTTCTCTGAGTGTTCATGTGAGTCCAAAGGATTGGGAATGCAAAGAACAACAACAAGAGGATGGCGCTTGAGCAATGGCAACTTGGAAGCAATCTGGATGCAATGCAAGTAGAAGAGAGATAACACAAGAGATATGAGCTTGGCTATGCAATTCCTAGCAAGATTATGGTAGAAAAACAATACAAGATACACAAAATTCTCAGGCCCTTTTCTTGAATACAAGCATGGAATATATAGGAATGGAGGCTAGGAGGTTACTTCATGCACAAGGCAAGAAGAGGTAGTTCCAACTAATTAAATCTATTTAAAATAGAAGGAGCAAGGAGAACCAAGAAAACAAAGCTATTTTTAGCCAATTCGGCTCATGGATGCATGCAAAAAGAAAATTTAAGTGAACCATCACATGTTTAAAAACATGCGTGAAGAATCTGGAAAAAAAGGTAGACCCAGGTGGTGGTTGGTTTCAGACCGCCACCCCTGCAGGTGGTGGCGGGGTGGTTTTTGAAAACCACGCCAGGTGGTGGTGGTCCTGGCATCAAGGCCAAAAACAAGCACAAAAAGAGGGGAGATGGAAAATGCATGGAAAAGTTAAGTAAGGCTATCTAGGCTACAAATATACACTACGTGAATGGGTTTTGGAGCTCGAACACCTTCTTGAAAGGATTTTGAATCATCATTGGGGATTTTTGTAACCATTTTCCCGACAATGTAGCATGTGCAATTTTGGGTGCATACATATTGCCCCCTCGAGAGAAGCATCTTAGCCATGAAAAGGCATAAAACATAGAGTCCGAGTATGGCATTCCCGAAATGGGGAGTTAGAAGCTATACCTGACACGCCCGTGTGTCAAAATCTCGTCGTCCAAGCTCCCACTTCCTGCAAAGAAGAGAAGAGAATCAAGTGCAGATAGATAAAATATTGGAAAATAAACACTAAACCAAAATGACAAGAGGACTTACCATCTCTACGTGGGGATGTAGAAATATACTACTGCCAATGCTCCTCGTAAACACATACACAGTAAACACATACACTCAAAATGAGTTTAAAATATATATATATATATATCAAAACAAACTCATTTTTCAATTCATTTGTGCATTGTTGATTTGGTGAATTTGGAGCTCTGGACATACGTTGACCATTTTTGATGTGGATACAACCAAAATGACCATTCATGAGATAGTGATCATGCCTCCATGAGTGGGAAATCAACCGCGTGTTCCCAAGTTAGTTATTTCTCTTTTGTCTTTTTGTGCCCTAGATGTTAAAATGTTGAAAAGTTCACCTAGGGGGACATTTTCAAATTTTCTTGTTTCAAATGAGTCCTTAGGGGGGCCCATAGGGCATTCTTTTATTTTGCTAGAAATGGTCAATTTTTTTCATTTTTGGGCATTTTTGGGGTTAAGGGCACATTTTGGGAAATCGGGTCAGACCACCACCCAAGATAGTGGGTGGTGACATGGACACGACCGCCCACAAGGCAAGGTGGTCTGGAACCGCCACCCTACACTAGGCGGTGGTTCTAAACAAAATGTCTAAAATGCACCTTAACTTGAATTTTTTTGTTTTCAATATTTTCTATGTTTTTATGAGCTTATCATGTGATGTACATTACTAACTTGCTCTTTTCTCATGTTTTGGTGAATGCAGAAGAAGGAGGAATACATACATTGAGAGAGAGAGAGAGAGTGTGTGATTGGCTCCCTGGGATTCTAGATCAGCTGACCTAAGATGAGATGGATCTTCTACAATGAGTGGGCATCTGGCGGATAGCATGGGTGCCCCATGTCACTCCGCTCCAATCACATTTTGTGTGACTTATTCTCTTATTGGGATGCATGTAGACCAGAACACCTTTCTAGTTTCCAGTGTTAGGGGTGAGTGGACTATCACCCTGGAGGATGTATACCACATCCTTGGACTCCCGATACTGGGAGAGACTGACATTGGAGACAATGGGTCCAGGGCCATGATGACATAGTGGGCCACATATATGGGAGATGTCATTGTCTCATCTGGCTCAAAGAAGGGAATGAAGGTTTGGTCCATTACTACTACTCCCATTCCTATCCTTCAGAGAGCCATCATGGGTATCTGTCCTCGAGACTAGTCGGGGACAAGGGAGGAGATACACTCTTATACTGTTGGGCCCCCATCATTACACAGATCGAGGCTCATGGCCGTAAGTATGCTGGGGGTAGATATTCTGGGGACTACATACCATGATTTGTACAGAGTGGTCAGATTATAGGGACAATCTTTGAGCCACCCCACTCTTGTTATGAGTTGGGTTTATGAGCATTTCATCCCCTATGGTAGGGGGTACTAGTATCAGATCCAGGGGTTGTTCTGGGTAGCTAGATGGATAGGTATGTTAGTGCTTTGGACACCACATCAGTCAGTGGCTTCCTCGACTACAAACAGACATGACTGCCACACCCTACCAGGACATGGCAGGGTATGGGGTGAGGAGGCTACGATGATGGTAGCTTGCTCTTCCACATGAGCCAGCTTAGTTGACAGAGCTGGGAGATTAGAGATTCACCCATTTGACCGGGTACCTCAGTAGTTTGGCCTTCCATACCCGTCATGCTTCCTCCAGTGGAGCCTGTTTATAGGACTATTCGGGAGGCTCGAGGGGTCCTAGAGGGGATCCCGGTTGGACAGTGGTTACTCCTGGTGTGCCTATTAGTAGTTAGGCATGTAGTCCAGGCTCTGGGAAGCTGGTGCCCTCGAGCACCCTTACTTTAGATTGGGGTGGCTCCTACTCACAGTGGGGAGGAGGATGAGCCGATTGATTTGGACTCGACTCTGAGGAGGATATGGAGAGATGATACAGAGGGGGAGTCATCGAGAGAGAGAGAGGAGGAGGAGGATGAGGGGAGCCCCTTGGAGGGGAGAGGAGAGTGACCCTGAGTGGCATGACACTCAGGAGATCCTCAGAGCAAGTGCATGAGGAGGCGAGAGAGAGAGAGAGAGAGACACTAGTCTCGGAGGAGCCATTTGGAGAGGATGATGAGTCTATGATTGGACAACATCATGCCTCTAGATTTGGTGAGGGCCATAGCCACCAACAACACTACAACCACAACCACTGATCCCACATGGATGCCCAGAGACCCGAGTATGTTTGATACTCCTTTCTCAATTTTTTCTATTGATTTTTGTATGTTTAGCTTAGCATTCTCCTTTTGATTTGTGTTTTGTGATTTTCTAGCTCATATATCTCTTTTTTTTTGTTCTTTTTCTACAAGCATCTCACACATGAGTGGTGAGAACTCATTCATCAAGTATGCATGGACACCCTATTGATCCCTCGGGGAAGACCTGGGCTGAGTTTTCTATGGATTCAGGACAACCCTTAGCCACCGGCCGACATACCGACATGTTTCACTCCTATCTGGAAGGTGGTGGAGATAGTGACTTCCCTTCATGTACCTAGGTAGCTGGATATGAGAGACTATGAGCCCGATGAGGTGGAGCCACTCTCACAAAGTGAGGCTATGGGCAGTGGGGCACCACCATGAGCATTCACACCATTCAGTCCATTCTCAATGCCATCGCAGCCACAGCAGAGCCCTAGACGTGGTCGCACCATCCGAGGGATCCCACAGGATTGATAGGCCATTGAGCCTTTATTGCTTTGATACCATTTTTGATATTATATGATTTTTTTTTGTATATTTTGGGCTCATTCATGAGCATTTTGACCATGCCTAGTGCATGATGACATTGTATACAAACTTGATCTACTACGATATATATATAGACTCTATTTTTGGTTTGGTATTCCATCAGTATCTGAGTTGACTCTCTTTTGGCTTATCTCTCATGTGTACTCTAGATGTTTAGAATTTCCACTTTTCAATGCTTTTAGAATGTATGCAATGGATGTGAATGATAAAAAAAATGATTTTTTTTTGTATTTTATGTTGTTGATATATGATGATGCAAACACAATGTGATCTTAAACTTAGTTTCTTTTGCAATCTTTGGTACTTCATATTGTCTTGATAAAACATGATGATACAATGATATGATAAATAGATGTACTTTGCCCCACTCCTAACCCCACACAACTAGTAAGATGAGGGCTCAACACCAAGAGTTAGAAAGGGCACAAGTTATGAAAATTTGTTGAATGGCAAAGTGATGAGAGAAAGACAGAGGTTTGACAGAACCAAATTGGGATGCTACAACCTTACTCTACTCAAGCTACTTCATAGTTTAGAATGTGAATTGCTTTGTAGTTTATCTAGACTTGGATCCGTAGATGGCCACTTGGTTGAAAAATCTGGTTTTGGGGTTTTAAACTCTCTTGGAATTTTGGACATCTAACTCACTTTGTTTTTTATTTATGATTTCACAATGTTTGACTAATTTGTAACTTTCAAGTTTATCAAAGAGACCCCTACGCCTTGCCCCATGCTACCAGTAGGAAGCAGTGGGCTCATCACCATGGACAAGGCACATAGATGAGTAAGGGCATTTCCCTCCTTTCCCAACCCTACGTCACTAGTAAGAGATGCAGGCTCAACACCAAAGGTTGGTAGGGAAAAGAAATGTGTAAAAATAAAATTTTTGTGGATTTGCATTTGACTTACTTATTTGGGAAAAATGTTTAGAATGCTCTTATTTCCAAGGAGATGTATATGGGATAGATGTGACACCATGAAGCTTCTAGAATAGACCATGAACAAAAGACACCTAACCTAAGAAGAGACCAAAAGTAGAACCAAGTATGCAGGCCTTGGTATGGTTACCATCAAAACTTTGTCTTATCTTGTTTGGATTGATAAATGATTCAAAAACAATTGATGATACTATGAAGGTTTGAAGAGACATGATTTGAATGTTTTGCCAATGTTTTCAAGAAGTTTTTAGGAATTGCTATAAGAATAAGCTCCTTGATCACAATTTTTACAAAATGAATGGACAGATGAAAATGCAATGCAGATGCAATAATGTACATATGAAAATGTTGATGGATCATGTAGTATCTCTTTAGGTGAAGAGAGTTTATGGATTCACTAAACTCCTCACCTTCTAGTGTACACAAGTGAAATGTGCCATTTTTGTAGTCTTCCACTACTCGATATGGACCTAACCACCTAGGTCTGAATTTCCTTCCCTCGCCGGTCTTTTTGTCTATCTAGCTATCGAGTCTTAATACCAAATCTCCTTCATAGATCTCACATTCGTAAACCTTCTTGTTATATTACCGAGCCATCCGATCAGTGTAAAAATGTTATGTCATTGTGTGGCATTCAATCTAGCCTCATCGAGACTTTCTAACTGGGAGAGTCATGCTTCTTCGATAACCCTCCTCTCCCAGGATCCCATGTAGTGAAATACAAGAGACTAGGTATTTTGACTTCAAGTGGTAGAACCACCTCAACACCAAACACTAAAGAAAAGGGGGTTCCCCCATTGGTGTTCTAACAACATTCGTAGGCCCACAAGGCCAAAAAAAGCTTTAGGTGCCAATCTCATTTATTCTCCTTAATGGTTTTTAGAGAATGGACTTTAAAGTCTTATTGGTAGCCTCACTTGTCCATTAGCCCGAGGTAGTAGAGAGAGAGAAGCCGTGTGATGACTTATTTTGAACTTTTGTACACAACTCACGCACCTTCGTCATTTTTTGAAAGATGTGCCATTATCATAAAAATAATGACTGTGGCACCCTGTACCTACAAATGATCTAGGTTCAGATGAACTTAGTGATTACAGAGCTAGGTATGGTGGTAAGGGGCATGGCTTCTACCCACTTGGTAAAGTATTTTGTGGCCGTGATTATGAAGTTATGGCCATCATTGAGGAGGGAGAGAATTTCCTATCAAATCCAAGCCCCATGTGGAGAAGGGCCATGGGGTTGTGATTGGTTGCAAATCTTGTGCCGGTATGTGGATCTCATGGAGAACTCTTGACATTTGTGACATCTACGCACAAATTCTATTGCATCATGTTCTAGGTGGGCCAAATAGCCCATCCGATGTATTTTCAGGAAGTGGCATGGCCACCAAAGTGACCTCCACATACCCCGCTATGTGACTCATAAAGAATATTTTTGGATTTTCTTGGCATCAACACATCTCAACAACATTCCATCAAAGGCTTTGGTAGTAGAGCACTTGTTCAAAAAATAATTACTTAGCAGCAATGACATGTAATCACCTTCTTTGTTGTGATGTTGCCCCTTCTGGGTATGTGTGGTCCATGATGAAATTGATAAATGTGGTATACCAAGGACATACAGAGATAGGGGCCTGGTTTGAAAGTACACACACTCATCAAGAAAGTCCAGATCTACCAAATCACCCCCATCTAATGGATTGTCAGCCAACCAATTCCACAATGATTTTCCCTTAATGGATTTTTGATTTACAAATGTTAGTTCAAACTCACCCATTAATGTTATGAAACCTGACCTTTTTAGACAAGGATCCTTGCATGAGGAATGTCCGCAAGTGGTCTCATCTTACAATAACCCTTGTTTCTTGATTGAGCATATAATGCCTTAAATGCTTTGTTGCAAAAACTATGGCAAGGCATTCCTTTTTTTCTGCCTGTGTGTAGCATGTCTCATAATCAAGCAACGTCCGACTAATGAAGTAAACTACACGTTCTCATTTATCATCATCCTCTTGAGCCAACATGTAGGCTAGTGAAACATCTCATAGCTCATGAATACAAGATCAAAGGGTGATCCGATCTAGGTGGCATTAGTGTGGGAGGGGACAACAAGAATCATTTAACTACCTCAAAGGCCTCATTGCATTCTTCCATCCAATCAATGCTATAATCCTTTTTCAACAAATTGATTGATGGATGAATAACATAGGTCAAGTCAGGGATGAACCTTCAGATTGCACCGAGTTTCCCAAGAAAATATCTAATACTAGACTCATCCGATGGTGGAACCATTTCTAATACAACCGGATTTTGGCCGGGTCGACATCAATCCCTCGTGAAGATATAATGTAACCTAGAAGCTTGCCTCCTGTTATGCCAAAAACACATTTCTCTAGATTTAATGTGACACCATACTCAATTAAGCGTGAAAGGATGATGTGAAGCACCTCTGGGTGATCACAATGCTTCTTGGCCTTAGCCAACAGGTCATCTACATAGGACTCCACAATCTTATGAATAAGATCATGGAATATGTAGGTCATTTCTCATTGGTATGTAGCACCAACATTCTTAAGACCAAATGGCATGACAACATAATAATAAGTTCCCCAAGGAGTTATAAATGTAGTTTTAGCTTGATCCTCCTTGGAGATTTTGATTTGATTATATCCCAAAACCCATCCATGAGAGACAACAACTCAAACCTAGTTGTTGCATCAATGATAACATCAATGGATGGTAATGGGAAATCATCCTTGGGGAAAGCTTTGTTAATGTCCTGAAGTCTATGCAAATATGGATCTTTCCATTCTTTTTTAGAATGGGGACAATATTAGATACCCATTGTGAATAATCAACTGGCTTAATGAATCCCACCTGGAGAAGTTTCATTACTTCTTCTTTCACCATAAGGGCCACCTTTGGCTTCATAGGTCTCAATTTTTTGCTTAATCGGCTTTGCATCCGGTTTGGTGATGAGATTGTGCACCGTGATATGTGGTGCAATTCTATCATTTCTTTGTAACTAAACACAAAATCCTTTTGATGTTCTTTGAGGATTTGGGTATGTATTTCCACTTCCTCTAGAGTTAAAGAGGACCCTAGTTTTAAGATCTTTGGTTCCTCCTCCATTCCAATGTTTATATCAATTGTTCCTTCAATTAAGGAGGCATTTCCTCCTCAAATTTTGGTGGGGCTGGAGGCAACTCCAAGTCCCCTTCTTCTTCTACCTCGTAAATCTCAAGATCCTTTCCCGGAGAGGACTCAATCATGGGATTCCCAAAATAAGAAGAGGAACGTGGGATTAAGGAAAGGTCTATCTCGTGATAGGTAAGATGTAGTTTACCAAAGCATTTAAATAACTTAAAGTTGATTCATCACTATTGACATGCTCTAAACAATCAAAATGACTCTCGGTTTCTACGTATGTCAACATTGGGGTCGTTGGTGTTTTATGAATCAAGGGTTGGCGTGTGAATCTGAAACCATGAAGTTGGTATCTTCTAGGTCACTACTTGGGGTGAAGCGTGAAGCAAAAGTTTCTATAGAATCTATGAGAAGGTTTTTTTCACATGGAACTGCCTCAATTGAGATGAAATCAAACTCTTTTGTCAAACCTAACACTGTTGTTTTGTAAAGTTGTAGATGCTCAACTCTAGTCTCATATACTTTAGATATCTGATTTGTGACTAGTTGTGAATCACCCAACACCCTAATATTGAGGATGCCCATCCTCTTAGCTATGATGAGGCCTAATAGGAGAGCCTCATATTCAGCCCCATTGTTTGTGCATTCAAAATTCAACTTGAAAGAAAAAGGTATAATCCTTCCTTTGGGTGAAGTAAGGATTCATGCCTGCCCCGGTGCCAAAGTGACACTTGGCTCCATCAAAATGGAGAGTCCAACAACTACTCGGAAAGATGGATGTTGAGTCATCCTTTGTACCTTCCCCTTTACCTCGGTTACCTCAACCATGCAAACCTCATCTAGCTGGAAGGGAACCAAGTCCCAAGGCATGTCCCATACCCATGGAATCAAAGGGGAGAGAATAGGAAAATCCTTCTCTAATAGCTCGAAAATATTTTTGTGGTTCCTAATGATACTGTCTCTATAACAACATTTTCATCCTTGACCACTAGAATGCCTTCGATCAAACCCGTAACTTCTAACTCCATTGTAGGAACTATTTTTTTTCTGGTACCATGCTTGTAGGTTTGTTTAACTGGTTTGTGGGAAGTTCAAATTCAGAGTGGACCCCTGGATTTTTCTTTAAGTTGGCCAAATGTATATCAAAGGGTTTTGGATCACCTTGAGCCACAAAGACTTTCCCTAAATGCAAGAATCACCTCTCTGGAAATAGAGTGGAGGGGATTTCCTTCATGTGGTGGATCCAAGGATGGCCAAGGATCATATTATAGTTGGTTTCCGATCTATAATATAAAACTCTAGTGAGTACCATCTTGGGCCCGAGAGTAACCGGTAATACTATGGTTCCGATCGAGGTCACCTTGAGGCTATCATAGCCCCTCAAGTGTGTTTCTTGTCGAGGAGCAATTGGTCTCCCCATATCCTAACTTCTGAAGAAAAGAGAAGGGGACTATGTTAACCACTGCCCCATCATCGATCATTACACGTTTCACATAGTTGTTGTAGATCCAAACTTGTAAAAACAAGGTCGGATCACCTCTACGAGCTATTTCAGCATCCGTAGGCATCTTACTTATGTCAAACACAAACCCAATGTCCCTTTCGGGTTTCCCTAGAGGGAAAACATCAAAGTCTATATGATTTATCTGTGCCTCTAGTGGAGGGGTAACATTAATCAAATGGCCGAGACCTAGTGCTTCTAACAGAGTGGCTCGATGAGCAGGGAATTCTTTAGTAGATCCAAGAAGGAAATATGTGAAAAGGTCTTGGTCAGATCACTGATTAGATCATAAGCCCCTACTGGCTTGCTTAGTGTATCATGAATATTTCCACACACACATCTAGATAAATGGGATTGATGCATGAAGAATAATCCCTAGTTCTTGTTACAACATTGATTTGGGGTTCAACATCTAACTCAACCAAGCCCACAATTTTGGTTTGTTGGTGACCATCCAAAGGAGGTGCCACTATGGGTTTGATGAAGTTGAAGCTTCATGATCATGAGTCCCTATTACAATACCTTTATTGGAACCATTGGGATCTAATCTACCATCCTTTGGACGCGTGGGGAGAGGATCATTGAAGATTCCTAATGGTGTGTTCTATGGAGACACTGGTCCCATATAGGCATTTTGTGGGTGGTGCATTTGGGTTTTCCAAAAACATGTCAACAAATAAATGTATCTTTGGTCTTCGGAAAAATTGTAAAACTTATTACAATCATGACATGTTCTTGCATCATGCCCATGAACCCTATGGAAACCATAGTATAAATCAGATCATAATCTCGTGGCCTTTGATTTGTTCCTTGTTGTGGCCCAAAAGTTATGGTTATTGTTGTTTGTTTGATTGTTGTGGTTAATGGTTTTTGAAACCCTTGCCCTTGGTTTTGGAATTGGTTGGGGTATTGACTAGGGCTTGGGGTTGGCATTTTCCTTTATTTTTGAGGTTGTTTATTATTTGAGGATGATTAAAATCCACAACATTTACCGAGGGTGAGAAATTGTTTTTTTGATTATTTCCATTATTGTTGTTGTTATTTGTAACACCTGTGTTAGTAGGATTAACCACATTAGGATTTTTTGGGTTGGTCAGTCACACCATCGGTCATGACTCCATGATTCTTATTAAGGATCTTTGGTCCTTGATTGTTGTTTGTGTTGTTGGAGTAAGAGAGCATTTGAGTAGGAGTGACTAACTTCCCATTTTCCCCATAGGTCTTATGGCCCACTATCAATGGCCACTTGGTCAATTCAAAGAGCACCTTCTAGCACTTCCTCATAGCTCCTGAGTGGGAAATTTTGAACCTCTTCCTTTGTCTCTCTATTGAGAGAGTGGAGGAATAAATCACAAAGTTCCATTTGATCCATGTTTGGAGCACTTGTGGAAGAATAGAGAACCTATCGCCACCTCTGAATGAAGTGGGCATGGATTCATTATGTTCTTGTTTGATGTGCAAGAATTCTCTGATCCCTATTCTTAACAGCTTATTCATATCAAAATCCTTAATGAACTCTGACATGAGTTGTTTAAAAGAGTGTATCGAGGCCTCCAAAGTATTCTATAATACCAGTCAAGAGTGATGCCTTCTAATGTCTTAGGAAATTTTTGCAACAACTGCATCCCATGGGAGCAACTCTCGAATGGTTGTTGCATAGGCTTTGATATGAGCATTTGGGTCACCTTCCCCTTTAAACTTTGGAAGATCGGGAAATGGCCTTGGGAGCATGACTATCCAGATGGAAAAGTCTAGAGGCTCCTTTAGGTACTTAGAGTAAGTTCCCATTGCATATGTTTCAACCATGAAGGTCCTTATTGGGGAAGCAAAGGTTGCATTGGTTGCTGAAATGACATGGCGTAGGCATTTTTTGGGGCATATGGCATTCCCTGTGCAGATAACCATAAGGACCTGGATAGGTGTATGCATCTCCTTGTGGCATTTTAGAGTATGTGTGCATATAGGGGGTTGGCCACTTTGATATGGAGCTGAAGGTGTGAAAGCCAAGGAACATCACATTTCGGTTGGTATAGCATTTGAGAATGCACTTCTGGCTGGTGCCTATTATAGGTATCCATATGTGGCTTGAGGAGGCATACCCAAGGTACCCATCCCAGTTAATAAATCCCTAGTGGTTTGGAGTATTCATGTAGACTGGAGGATTTGTGCAGTAGGTATTTTCCCATAGTTTTGTGGGGGTAGGACGGAGTTCGACCTTGCCCTGCGTATGAATTCTACATTTTTTGGGTAAGCTCTAACTCTTTGACCTTTGTCTACCAAAGCTGAAATGACATCACCCATTGATGGGGTGGTGTCTTGCTTAGGTACCTTTTGTTGAACCCTTGGAGGTTGTTGAGGAGTATGGTATCCTGCTATGAATTGTTCATGATGTTTCCACCCCTCATTGGTTGTATTGTCAGTTGGTGGTGGGGTAGCGTTATTTTTTTGAAGCAGACATCACCTTGTCCTTGCAACCTATCAAAAGATTGGTTCATGTGTTGGAATTTTTGTTCACTCCTAGCATATCATGCTAAATAATCCTCATCTAGATGGGGGAGTTGATCGGATTGCATGCTAATGGGATGTCAAAACAATACCCGAGGAGATGAACTTGCTTCACCAGTGAATGTCATGTTATTTGAACTTGATTGTTTGAGGGGATAAGTCTGAGTGACCTGATCAAGTTCTTCAATGTATATAGAAGAACCAACATTGGTTCCCTGAAGTAGAGGGTTTTGAGTGGATGAGCGGTTGTCCACCCATGTTGAAAGTGAAGGTGATTGTTGTGGTATACTTGATTGGTAATGGTACATGTCAAAACCCGGGATGGGCTGACCATACTCATCATATCCTGACATATTTGGGGGTATAAGAATACCCATAGAATAAAGGATGGATGAAGAAAGTGGAAAATGTTTAGAGACTAGCTCTTCACGTTGGGTTCACCAATTTTGTATGATAGAAAATCAACACGTGACCTTCTTCACACCCGACCTCCCGAGGTCATGCCGAGACAACCATGGTGTGGAAATGAAATGGAAGTGAAAGTGATGGTGGTGATCAAGCTAATTGGGAAACCTTATGTCTTCGACACGCAATACTGGAATCTGTGAATCTAAGGCAAAGAATGCTCTCCTAACCTGAAGGGGTGTGATGGTATGGTCTGATATGATAGCTACTCGGAGACTCCAATCGATGTCTAGTTCTACCGAGATTCTATTGATGGTTCATGGAATACATGGAAAGTAACCTGCAGGTGCCTCGTATGGGTTTCCAGACAAGGTCATGGAAGTGGAGACAAGAGGTGTAGTGGAGCTGCAGAACTATGGGTGATTTTTTGGTCTTGTCTAGAAAGTCTTAGCCTGATCGGCTGCTATGTTCAACAATGAAAGTTGTGTAATAATATCGGGTGGAAGTGGTGAAGATATGAATACCAATGTGTGTAAACTAGTGTCAATATCTAGCTGACTAGTAGGCCCATTGGGTTCATGGGACCTGTGGATCACAACCAAAGACTCATGAGGCTGAGGCCCTGGATGGTCATGCATGCAATCAAACCCTATTTCCAGAGCATTCCAAAAGTCGTAGGCTTGATTAGCAATGATATTCAATGTATCTAACTATCTTATTTTCTCAGCGTATGTTGCAGGTGTGTGTAAGACTGTTAAACACAAACTTGTGTCAATGTCAGTTATTAGCTCTAGCCCGTTGGGTTGTGGGACTAGGGATCACAACTGTAAGTCTTTTCCTATTGTGGACCATTGATGGTCATGCAAGATGAATTGATTTGCTTTTTCAAGTAAATAAACTATCTATCAAAGGAAATCTAACCTATGTTTTTGGTGTTTTCTCAATATATCGGAACAAAGCAAGTAAAACAAGCTAATCTATGGAAAGTAAATGTTTTTGTTCTTTTCTAACTTTTTAGACAATGCATCTAATCTAATAAACAAATTAAATACAAACAATTAGCCGGATGTAGCTAACTATTTGTGTAGATGTGTGAATCTAAATCTAAAATCTATTCTAACTCAATCAAAATCCTTCCAACCCTACCTCAAAAGTGAAGAACAAATCATAACCCTAACAGAGCTATTGTTCCCACATACTTCCCTAGTAATGTTGAAGAGACAACTTCCTATTGATTTGATCTACTTGAAATTATCTAGTTAATTGAATGAATTGTTTCTCTACTCTATTTGATATGCAATTGAAATTAACAATTTGTAATTGACAATTTGATAAACAAAGCAAACAAATACACAACTCCAACCTGGAAGAGCAAGAACCTTGGAAAATCCAGTAGTATCAGTATTTGTCCCCTCAGTTCTTTCCTTTCTTTTCTTGAGTGTTCATGTGAGTCCAAGGATTGGGAATGCAAAGAACAACAACAAGAGGATGGTGCTTGAGCAATGGCAGCTTGGAAGCAATCTGGATGCAATGCAAGTAGAAGAGAGATAGCACAAGAGATATGAGCTTGGCTATGCAATTCCTAGCAAGATTATGGCAGCAAAACAATACAAGATACACAAAATTCTAGGCCCTTTTCTTGAATACAAGCATGGAATATATAGGAATGGAGGCTAGGAGGTTACTTCATGCACAAGGAAAGAAGAGGTAGTTCCAACTAATTAAATCTCATTTAAAATAGAAGGAGCATTGAAAACACGGGTAGGATTGTTGCCAAAAAACCCTAAATTTAAGTTTGAACCATCGCATGTTTAAAACATGAGCGTGAAGAATCTGGAAAAGTGGGAAAAGGACCGCTATCTAGGCCTATGCATGTGAATGGGGGGGTGAAAGGATTTTGAAATCATTGGGGAATTTTGTAACCGCCTGCAAGGGTGGTGGTCTAATACCATGTTGCATCTACGTGGAAGGCCAAAACAAGCACAAAAAGAGGAGGCTAGGAGATGGAAAAATGCATGGAAAAGTTAAGTAAGGCTATCTAGGCTACAAAGTGTGACTTGTGTAATTTGTATTTGATTTCTAACACTATTGTTTTGTGTGTTTATATGCACATTGGTGTAAGATCCAAATTAGGGCAATATTTGTAATGGAATTATTTTTACAATCCAATAAACCGTAAGACCCCCAAGAAGGGAAATTATTACAAGTGGTGACTTGGTATAACACCACTTTAGAATGTTATATATTGTGTTTATTTTTGCTTGTGTTTTGAGTGGGCAAGTAGAATATAAAGTAGCTCCATATGTGAGATATTGCAGCTCCTTATTAGGAAAAATTTCCTCCTATGATCATGGATTAAGGAGACCTTAGAAGAGGGGTGCCATGTACCTTTGTCAAAAGAAAAATTCTTCTATTGAATTTTCTCTTGAGTTACGAAAATGGGTTAAGAAGATTTTTTCTTGAAAGAAGAGAGAAATAGTTATAAATAATGATGGTGTACCTTTAGTTTTTTAGAATGAAGACATATTGTGGACCAAAAGTGTTTCGGTGGGGAGGAGTGATCCGGATTTCAACTCATGCTTTAAAAGTTCCCTAAAATTCCAAAAATTATTGCTTACGGAAGATATCGAGTTAGATTTCCAATGCATTTTGAACAATTTAAAATGAATACCTTATGTGGAACATATAATTTACATGAGATCAAGTGTCGAAAGTAGAATTAAGGTCATAGGTACCTCGATAACAAGTGGCACTACCCGAGATTACCAATCAACCTAGCAAGAATCGATAAGTGAAGTTGTGCAAAAATATCGGCAAAGAAAAATTAGAATTTTTTTATCCTCTGGACTTCAATGATCGAGGTGAAAAAATTAATGGGGTCCAATTTTATTTTTGAGAGCGGGACTCGGCCTCCATAAGGACATCATCAAGTTGGAAATTTCCACTTGGTGAGCAAGAGGAAAGCTATGGACCAAGTTGAGTGAAGGTGGATTGTTGGGTTGGAAAAACCACTAAGTATCAAGGGTGCATGAGATATGGTGGCGTGCAAGAAGGAGGCACATGAATACACACAAGAATTAGTAAAGTCGTGCCTGTGGGTCTCTCACCTAAGATAGAAGCACTCAAGACTTATTCGATTGGCAGGCACAACCTAAAAATAGGAAGAGCAGATGGAGTGCGAGATCACGTAAAGATAAAAGTATGAAGACTTTGCAACTAAGAGCTATTTTGGGATCAAGTGAGAGACCAAAGGTCATGCATAGTTTGTGTTAATAATAAGATTAATATAGAGTTTAATTATAGATTAATCTATTATTCTTCTTCTTATAAAAGCATGCGATTATTGGCACATGGATATTTTGAGCATGCGATCTAGTTTGAGATGCATGGGTGGTGAAAGGAAGGTCCCCACCCCTATATTTGTTAGTTTATCTACATTATTTTAAATACCATGTATTAGTCATCGTATGTATTGTAGAATTATGTTTCCCGATGTTCTAACACGCATGACTCTCTCTGGAACTATGATTATGTATTTAGTTCTATTACTTGATGAATTAATGTAATGGATAATTGTGGATGGATTTTGGTAATAGATGTCTATGATCATGATACTTGTATGGTGAATTTGATCTTCATGATTATTTAATCTATATGTTTCCTTATTATTTATGTTTCCAATTTCATCTCATGGATTCTATGTTATATTGGAATGTATGCTTTGATAATGGGTTATATGAACATGCATGCTAAATTCTTGACAAGACAAGATAAAAAGAGAGACCTAGTAGCTTGTATGCTTTGAGTGATCGTTCATATTTATCTAGATGAAGTGTCGGCATGCCTAGGCATTAGATTGGAAAAACAAGACTACATTTTGGTTCCGTTTGGACCTCTTTTCAAAGTGTCTACCATGATGTTGCATGATGATGGCATATTGATTGACTCTTGTGGCCATTGAAAGTTGGGTGGACGACATACAAGATTAGTTTGAGAAAATATATGGTTTCGGACCTGATTTCAATGCACACAAGTGGGTGGAAGATAATTTGTAGCATGAGCTCTATGAGATGTTTTTCAATTGCTTTCCAATAGAGTTGTATGAGTGATTATCAACATATGCATCAAAGAAAATCTGGAGTTACATACCAAGGGTTTGGACGCAAGAAGATTACCAGCCATTTTTTTATGCAAATGAACCTTAGACGCATGTTGTAGATCATTGGTGGGTTGGTGTTGTGTGAATTTATACTTTATAGTACGATGTTTCTACATATTCTTGTCCAGAATTTGTTGAGTTTGAATTCTTTTACGAGACTAAAGGATCTTACATCTGCATTATCCATTTGGTAATTAAGATTCTTATGGAGGTATTGATTTTGGAGTAGTTACCTATGGATGGATAAACCCGCCACCATGCGTAGGGGGAGAGAGTGTGTGGTGAAAGATGGTGGACCTAGCGGTAGAAAGGAAAAGAGAAGAAAGGTGGCTCAAGTATAATGAAGCGTGGGAGAGGGAATTGGCAAAGAAGTGTGATATTGAGGATTCTATGGAGTTGTAGAGGATGATGTCTCATGCAAAGGATTTGAAGCTCATGTGGAAGACGTGGATGTGGAGCATTAGTATCTCCCCAACTTAGGAAATCATAATAGAGAATCCTTGACTTCTAATGAGATCACGTTAGAGGAGGAAATATTGAGGACCGCGGGCATGCATCTGATCCCACCTAGCGACCTATCCCTTGCGCTTGGTGTTCTAGTTCTAAAAGTAATCATTGATAAGAAGGTGAGTGTAGGTAATCCAAGTAGCTTTAGGTAGATATAATTTTACTTTGAATACATAAGTGCATCAAATAACACATACACCTATGGAATCACATGTGACATCATCTTTATTTAAGGGATCGATTGGGGAAATATTTTTTGGCTTGTCATCTGGACAGATTGTGGCACACATTTAACATTGGGAATACATATGGGAGTACTACAACTTCACAAACTATGGGAGTTTAGCTTAGCACTACACTTGGGAAATAAGGAATTAAATCCAATGGCCCATTACCTACTGATAGGAGGATCAAGGGGATCGAGAATCAAGTGGATCAGGTGGTTCTGGTGCTGGAGGAAATACTAGTGGGGATTTGGTTCTGGATCGGTGGACAAGGTCCACACCCATATTAGCCACATCAAGTTTATTACAATATGTATCACGCACTTCTTAGAGTATAGAGGTATTAAAGATGTTGTAGAGCATGTGCATAAGTGTGAGTTGCTATGACGTGCTAAAGGAATCACAACCTCAGACAGGAAGGCAAGTTAGTTTGCTTTACTACTCTTCAAGTGTGCACACATAGTTGGTATAAAAAGGATGACACACATTAGACTATGGTGGATTATAATGCTTTACACTCTATGTTCCTAGTGGAGTTCCATATCCCATAATTTGAGCAAACAAGTATCGCACACTTAAGGACATTAAGAAAGGCTTATTAGAAAGTGCCTCGGGAATATGACGTGCATTTTAAAATGTTGTTTTCAAAGTTGTCTTATGGTCAACATGCACAATGGTTTGTTGGTGGGTTTTGACTCTTATCTCATAATACTTTTGTAGATCCACGTGATGCTTTGGAAGTAACTTTGTGCATTGAGGCGGTTAGAAGTGTGGATACTTTGGAGTAATTCCATTCTTAGAGGCACAAATTGCAGCCATGGTGAAACAGTTAGAAAATATTTATGTTAATTAAACTCATGAGACGCGTAGTGGGATATGGTGTAAAAATTGTGAGGTTGGAGGGCATACTAAGAATATCTACCCTCGCAAGTTGGTGCACACCATGTTGTTGGATTGTGATATTTGTCATTTGGACCATGATATGAGCAGATGTCCTCTCTTACAAAGACGCGATCTAGAAGAATGTGTCTATGTATTATAATATTTGTAAGAATCATACTCGGATATCGTTGACTATCGATTGATTGATCATATCCATGAAGCCATTGAGACTAGTGTGTGTTAGACTAGTGTAGCAAGTGGATCTAAGGAACAAGGACAACATAATGAAGGGCGCAATAATGGGGATAATCGAAATAGAGGATTTCATAGAGGATATAGAGGTCGAGGTCACAACAATGGTAGATAAGGATTTCCTAGAGGAACTTGTTATACTTGTGGATCTCTTGATCATTATTAGTGTGACTTCCCTCGGAAGTTAGTTTACTCATGGTGTGGAAAACAACAAAAGTTTGAAGAATGCCCTTGTTTATATGAGCAATCATCACAATAAAGACAAGGGTGCGGGGATGATTAAGATACATCATTTTGTTGAAGATTAATGGATGCGAAGGTAACACCTACTCCCGAGTTACTTGTGTTAGTTACTACATGCGCCGAGGCTACGCACGCACGTGAACCTCCAAAGTATAAGTTGACTATAACAAATCAAGAAGTGATAAATGCAAAGTATCCACGATGTTGCACATCGAAATAGGTTTAATAGGAGAATATGAACATTATCACGGATCTATAAGGAGAGATTTAGATCCCGAAGGAGAGCACGTGCATGTCATGGATTGAGAAAAGAAAGTTGAACTCCCACAGAAGGATGTAGATGACTTAAAGGAGGTTTGTAGAATGTTGCACTAGGAGGATATAATCCCTCTTTTAAGAGATTGGTTGAGAGAAAATATACCACGCGTAGGTACTGAGCATGAGAGGCATATACTTCATGAAAATATTCCCCCATATAATCATGAATATGATAAGGAGATTACACTAAATGCAGTCATAGATGGATGGATTTTGAGAAATTTTTGATAGATACAGGATAGAGGTTAAGGTACTCACGTTAGATGCTTGGAATCAGATGGGGAGACCACCATTGCATCCTTCTTTGAATGTGTTGTACATGGAAAATAGAACTAGGGCTAATCCTATTGGAGTACTAAAGGATGCAACTATTATAATTTAGGGAACCAAGTTTATTGGGGATTTTGAAGTATTAGAACTAGTGAAGAGGATAGCTTCCTAGTGCTACTTGTGATACCCCGGTGTTATGCCAATAATGCAGATTTGCTCTTCAAAAAGGGTACATTAGCTTTGAGAACAAGTAAGAGCATGTTATTATACCTTTTTAGCGAGATGTAAAGGTTGCTCATATGTTGAGCCTTTGAGTGACAAGGACTTGAACATGATATACACACACGATCAGAGACCACGATGTAACTAAGCCATCTAAGGAAGGAGTGATAGTGGGATGATGCTTAGTCATTTAGTAATACCACAAGTATTGTTTGTGACAATTGGGTGCATGGGATGTATGAATTCATTGGGTGAGAGATCAAGAACATAGTTACTTGCATGATCGGGTCACACATGGTTAGGTGTTTGATTTATAACCAGGTACCTCAAGTACATTGGTGAGGAGAAATTTGATGTATTTCGTGTGTCATAGAATCCTAATGGAATAATGAAGGAGATAGAAGAAATATGCTAGTATATGCTCTGTGCGGGACAACAATGCATTAGTGGAATACACATAGAGACAACCTATTAGAATGGCGAGAAGTGAGAATCACCTTTTTCCTAGGCTTCTAAGGAGTAATGTACCTTCTCGAGATAATTGAATTTCATAGGAAGTCCCATGCCTCGCATAACGTCCGAGGATTGTGAGAGACTTTGGACGAGAGGGGCAGGAGGCCTTACCACAATCACTCTACATACATAATTTTTACTCCACCTTAAATGGTTGCGTGTGCACATAGTATGTTCATACAGAGTTGACAAGAGAAACAACTAATTAGAAAGATATGACCTCGAGTATGATTCATACTTTTGATTACTTTTCTACTAATCCTCCAGGTTAATGAAGCATTATAGATTATGAAGTGCTGTTAGGATTATACCAGTATTACGAGGTAAACAAGCAAGCAATGAATAATGTGGGAAATGTAAATTAGAAATAAAATGCAATAAAACAGAGACACAGATTTAATGTGGTTCACCCAAAATGGGCTACATCCACCAGAAACACCAATCCTTTTATTCAGTCTAGAAAAACTCTCTTATAATGCATCAACTGCTACAATGAGCCTCTTACATCATGACCCTTCTTTTAGATATTAGAGTTTTTTTATCATTTCAGGGAAACATATAATAAATACATATTAAATGTGTCTTACTGGGTGCTTTGCCATCGAGTCCCCTGCCATGACATGTGGCCCCTATACCCCACAAAGGGGACAAATCCCCCTTGTAACCCCGTCACTAGAAAGCTCCACAACCAACAATCTCCCACTTGGAGACCGATGCTGTAACTACACCACTACAAATACGCGCTTGGAATTTTCTTCTTGGCTTGTTTCTTCCACTTCAAGATCAATCTTGAAGACCCACAAAATTTGAATGCAAATCCAACTTCTCCTTTTTCATTGGCTTAGTAAACATATCAGCAGGATTATCATCTGTATGAATCTTCACTAACTCAAGTTTCCCATCCTCCAACACTTGTCGTATGAAGTGATATCTTAGCTAAATGTGTTTTGTTCTTGAATGGAAGGCTGAGTTCTTTGCTAGGTGAATTACACTTTGACTATCACTATGTAACTTACAATCCCCTTGCTCCTTACCCAACTCCTCCATGAACCTTCTCATCCATAACATTTCCTTACTTTCCTCAGTCGCTGCAACATATTCTACCTCTGTAGTAGATAGGGCAACTACCTTCTACAACTTTGAGATCCAACTCACTGCCGCACCACCAACTGTAAACACATATCCAGTAGTTCTCCTCCTGCTATCCACATCTCCTACCATATCTGAATCTACAAATCCTCGTAAAGTACAATCGATCCTCTCGAAGCACAAGTTCCTACTAGTGGTCCCTCTCAAGTACCTGAGAATCCACTGGACTGCCTTCCAGTGTGCTTTACCTGGATTTTCCATATACCTACTAACAACTCCCACTGCTTGGGAAATGTCTGGCTTGGTACAAACCATGGCATACATAAGGCTCCCAACTATTGAAGAATAAGGAACATGTGCCATATAATCTTTTCCTCTTGTGTTGTTGGGCATTTCTCTTTACTTAATCTAAAATGCCCAACCAATGGTGTACTAACTGGTTTCACATTCTGCATCTAAAACCTTTCTAACACCTTTTCTACATAGTCCTCCTGAGACAACACCAATTTCTTATTTATTTTGTCCCTCTTGATTTTCATACCAAGGATTTTCTTTGTTGCACCCAAATCCTTCATTTCAAATGTTTGTGCAAGCTTTGCAATTTCCTGCATATTAGACCCTACTACAAGCATATCATCTACATATAACAGAAGAATAATGTAGCTCCCACTATCCAACCATTTAAAGTATACACAATGATCTGATTGACATCTAGTAAAACCATGCTCATGCATAAAACTATCAAACTTTAGATACCATTGTCGGGGATCTTGCTTGAGCTCGTATAGGCTCTTCTTCAACTTGTAAACCAATTTCTCCTTACCCTTCACCTCATATCCAAGTGGTTGCTGCATATAAATCTCCTCCTCTAAGTCACCATGGAGAAATGTCATCTTGACATCAAGTTTCTCTAAGTGTAAATCTTCAACAAAGCAACTAAACTTAATATAGTACGAATGGAAGACATCTTTACAACAGGGGAGAAAATTTCATCAAAATCGATACCTTTCTTTTGTTCATACCCCTTCACTACAAGCCTTGCTTTGTACCTTTTCCATCCACCTTCTTCTTCTTTCACACGGTAGACCCATTTGTTTTGTAGTACTCTCTTCCCAAATTGGTAATTTGACTAAATCCCATGTTTAGTTCTTCTCCGTGGAGTCCATTCCTCCTTCATGCCATGCTCCCACTCCTTAGTGGACTTCACCGCATTGCCTCATCAAAGCTCTCGGCTCACCACTTTCTATTTGTAACAAATAATGCAAAGCAAGGGAAAATCTTTTAGGAGATCTACTAATACGTTGTGACCTTCTTACCAAAGATGGGGGTGACTCGGGATCATTATTTTCTTGCTACTCATTTTCTTGAATTTCTGACAGAGGTGCCGATGTTGACGTTGGATGTCATGCTCATCCTACAAAAATATCAACCTCGGTACTGCACATGGATATTTTCCATCCGAGAGATCATTTTTAGAGCTATATCCTCAACCAAATCTTCGTTAGGCTTTTTGTTATCCTATACCCGATCCTTGTACATTCTATTTTAACGCCAAACAACATCATGACTCCTAATTATCTTAGATTCATCTAGATCCCAAAACCAAAATCCATAATCACCATTGGAGCCATAGCCTATGAATGTGTAACGTTTGAATTTTGAATCCAATTTCTTCATGTTTTCTTTATTAACATGCACAAAAGCCTCTGAACCAAATACTCTTACAAATGAAAGCTCTACCTCTTTCCCGGTCCAATATTCTTTGGGAATTCCTCCATCTAATGCACTCAAAGGCCCATGGTTGATTAGTTACACAACATTATCTACTGACCTCGCCCAAACTCGAAGAGGCAGCCCCGTATGCAATCTCATTGACCGTGCACACTCCATTATTGTTATATTCATCCTCTCACTAACACCATTTTGTTGCGGAGTCTTGGGAACTATTTTCTCTCTATGAATCCCATTCAAGGAACAATAATCATCAAATTTATTATTGCAATACTCACCGCCATTATCAGATCTCAAACATTTCAATTTAAAACCACATTCATTCTCAACAAGTGTTTTCCATTTCTTAAATGTATCAAAGACATCAGACTTACGCTTAATGCAATATACACATACCTTCCTTATGGAATCATCTATGAATGTGACATAGTATAGAGAACCACCATGAGATGCAACATGGGCTAGCCCCCACACATTTGTATGAACTAGCTCCAACTTTTGCTCTTTCTTGGTATTCCCTACCTTGAGAAATCTAACTCTTTTCTGTTTCCCAAAAATGCAATGCTCACAAAACTCTAAGTCCAATTGCTTCAAACTTGAAATCTTACCTTTTGCGTGTAGAATTTTCATTCCCTTCTCACTCATATGTCCCAATCTATTGTGCCACATGTTGGTATCCTCATCCAAGTAGACAATATGATAGAAGAATTAGATATACAAGTAGATAAAAAAGAGTGCCTACTTTCTTACCCCGTGCCACTACCATAGCACCCTCGGGAAACCTTCCAGGCATCTAAAATAAATGTAACCGTGCAACCTTCACCACCCAACTATCATGTAGAGATGATATTTCTCCTGAGACTAGGTACATGCCTCACGTCTCTCAATATCCATGTAGTTCCATTCTGTAATTTTAGGTGTACATTGCCCTTCCCAAAAATGTTGCATGGCTCATCATTGCCTAAATAAACCTGTCCAAAATTTCCCTAGACATACTCTTTAAAATAGCCCTTATCAGGGGTTGCATGGAAAGAGGCACCTGAATCTATTACCCAAGATTCTACTCTAGTATCAAGAGAAAGTATAAGAGCATCCTGAACAATATTACCTGTCATATTTTCCTCTTTAATACCTTCAGGCTGGTTTTCTTTGTTTCCTTTGAACCAACAATCCTTTTTAGCATGTCCTCTCTTTCCATAGTTCCAATAAGTAATGCCTCTACTCCTAGATTTGGATCTGGCCATATTCGATTTAGATCTCCCACGAGCCTTACTCTTTGATTTCTCCTTGCTCCTCCCTCTACTCTCCATATTCAACGCATTTCCAAAAGAAGAATTTTCCCCTGTACTTTTCCTGTGCATTTCCTCATTTAATATGACACTTACTAAATCTTCATCTACTAAGAGAAGTAGATGACGTATTACTAACTACCATTACTAAGTTGTCCCAAATTTCTGGCAAAGAACATAGGAATAATAATGCTTTAACCTCCTCATCAAATGGGATATTAACTGAATCTAACTAATTTACAATAGTGTAGAAATCATTAAGATGGTTAGATACAGATCCACCTTCTTGCATTTGTAGATTAAAAATATTTTCATCAAATAAAATTTATTGGATGCACTAGGTGTTTCATATATAAATTAGCTATAGTTTTCATCAACTCTACCATACTCTTCACCTATGAGATATTTGAAGCTACGAGACGATGCTAGACTCAATCAAACCACACCGAGAGCCTTCCTATCTAAAACATTCCCTTCATCATCAGAGACATGAATGGGGCTTCATTCCTACACCTCCTAACGGTAGATATAGATCCTTTTGATACATGTGTGTAATCTTCCACCTACATTTTCCCACTAGTAATTTTGGCGTCAAACTTCTCAACTCTAAACTTACTCTCCTCTTCCATTGCTTCTTCTCCCACTCAAATAGAAATCCTCTTGTGAGTATACTACCAATAAATAAATCTCAAATGTGCTCGATACCGGTTGTTAGGATTATACTAGTTGTACAGTAAACAAACAAGTAATGAATAATGTGGGAAACGTAAATTAGAAATAAAATACAATAAAACAGAGACACATATTCAATGTGGTTCACCCAAAACGGACTACATCCACGAGAAATAGCTAATCCTTTTATTCCGTCCATCAAAACTCTCTTACAAAGTGCATCAATCTACAATGAGCCTCTTACATCACGACCCTTCATTTATATATTAGAGTTTTTTTATCATTTCAGGAAACATATAATAAATACATATTAAATGTGGCTTATGGGGGCACTACCCTCGAGCCCCCACCGGGGCACGCAGCCCCTGGACCCCACAAAGGGGGCGAAGCCCCCTCGCAACCCCCCATTGCTATCGGGCTCCACAACCAATAGTGCCTTACTTTTGGGGATAGTTTAAAAGATGAGGAACATCTAATAGATATTTTTAGAGAGTTGGATTTAGAGGTGCACCTTGACCTTAAAGAGATAGAAGAGGAAGATATGGTATGTGCCTATGAAGAAAAGGAAAAGGGCAAATTGGTATGTATGATAAATGATGAGGATGATGAGGACAATAACGTGGATGTTAACCACACTTTGAAGTTACGAGCGAGGTGATGGACACTGCAAATGAAAAGGATCATGCATATAATGAGCCTATGAAAAAAAAGAAGGTTAACATTAGAACAGATACTGAGCCTAAAGAGGCCATATTAGTGATTCTTGGTTAGAGTAGGAAGTGGCTAATATTATTGAACTCCTGCATGAATTTCGGGACTTGTTTCCATGGGGCTATCATGATGGAGTACACCCTCTTTAGGTGAGATGATAATCAAACTTAAAGAAGGTGCGCACCCGATTAGGAAGAGGCCTTACGGTAGATGAATCCTAATGTATGCGTCAATGTAAAGGAGGAAATTGATAAAATGATCAAGTCTCGTATAATTGATCCCATTGAGGAATCAATGGGTTAGCCCCATGGTAATAAGCATTAAAAATGATGGGAGGATAAGGATTTGTGTGGATTATAGGGAACTTAATGTTCGTGCATGTGTTATTGATCATTTTCCCGCTCCATTCATAGAGGATATCCTTGAAGGAGTTGTTGGGAGCGAGATCTACTCTTTTATGGATGGGTTTAGTTAGCATTAAGTGTGCATAATGAAGGAAGATCAAGAAAGGAAAATTTCACCACTAAGTGGGGAATTTTTGCATATACTGATGATTTCCTTTGGATTCAAGAATGTGCCAACAGTGTTCTCAATTGTTGTGTAGGATTTTCAGGACTTCATTCATAAATTCTTACAATTGTATCTAGATGACTTGATAGTTTATAGCACAGTTAAGGACCATTTTGAAAATTTAAGGATCATGTTTGAGAGGTGCAAGCGGTTGAGCATCTCTCTTAACATTAAGAAGTGCATCTTTGCAACACCTTTTAGTACTTTACTTGGGCATATTATTTGTAAAGGGATTGTTGGTAGATCTAACCAAGATAGTTGTAATATTGGGTTTAGAAGAACCTAATAATCAAAGTGAAGTCTCATGGATTCTAGGAAATACAGGTATTATAGGAAATTCATTAAGGGTTATATAAATATTGTCATGCCCTTGGAGGAACCGTTGAAAGCTAAAGGAAAATTCTATTAGCGTGACACTTAGCACAAGATTTGAAACATTGAAGTAAAGGCTTACTAATGCACCTATTTTAGGCTTTCCTTCTTGGGATAAGGCCTTTCATGTTCTGTTAATGCTTATGGAATGGAAATCGGCACAGTTTTGGTGCCACCAGAGAAGGAATTGTGGACCACCCTATTTGTTTTGCAAGCAGGAAGTTAACACCTATGGAAAAAAATTATACAACTATTGAGCGTGAGGCTTTTTCTATGATCTACAACTGCATAAATTCAAACAATACTTATTGGAAACACCATTTATCTTCTTCAAAAATCATATGGCACTTAAGTATTTGGTTAACAAGATTTTTTGCAAGGGAACATTTATAGGTGGATACTACTATTTCAAGAGTTTGAGTTTACATTATTTTCAAACTAGGGAAAATTAACTCAAGACTTGACCATTTATCAAGGATCAATTCTAGCGAGGATACGTAAAGCATTAAGGACATAATGCCCGATGTACAACTTTTGGGATAAACCATGCGCCCAAAAATTTAGAGGATATTGTAATTTTCTTCGCATTGAACAGTGAACATGAGGGAATGAAGAAAAAGAAGAAAATTTCCATACACGCGACACCTACCAATTGATAGGTGTATATTTGTACAAGCTAGGTCATGATGAAATTTTACACCGATGTGTTCTACGGAGCATGATCGTGAGGTTATTATGAAGAAGCTCATGGTGGAATTGCAAGAGGTCATTATGTTAGGGATGCCACCGTACACAAGATTTTGATGGCTTGGATTATGGTGGGAGACTTTGTACAATGATATTAAATAATATGTTAAGGCATGTGACCATTTTCAATGCCTTGGGAATCTTAGAACCAGAGATGAGATGTCTTTGAGGTTGATTACAAGTGTTGAACCTTTTGAGAAATGGGCGATTGATTTTGTAGGTCCTATTTCTCCACTCGTGCATAGGACTGGCATGCACTATATTATAACTTGGTTGTATATATTATCTCCGACCAAGTGGGAAGAAGTGGCATCTACTAAGGATTGCACAAATACTACAACATCAATATTTTTATGGGAAAACATTATCAACATGTATGGATGTCCATTGAGTTTAACAAGTGATAGGGGCACTCATTTCTTAAATGAGACCATCAGAATTATTTTGGTTGAGTTTATGGTGGCACACCATAAGACAACACCCTATCACCCACAAGCCAATGGTACTATTGAAGCTTTCAATAAGATTCTAGGACAAACACTGAAAAAAATATGTGATGTTGGAAGGAAAGAATGGGATGATAAAGTCTCTGTTGTACTTTGGGCATATAGGAAAACTTATAAGAGGTTGAATAAGGCCACACCCTTTCAATTTGGTGTTTGGAACAGAGGCTATTTTTCCTATTGAATTTATGTTGTCATCCTTGCATATTGTGTGTAGGAGGACTAGATGATGAACAAGATATGGAGGAGCGCATAGACAAATTGATGTAGTTAGATGAGTGACATGTTATTGCCCGATGGAGCTAGAAGATAGAAAAGGAGAGACAAAAGGCCTAGCATGATAGGAACATCAAGAACAAAACATTTGAGGTGGGAAAGATGGTTCTTCTGTATGATTCAAATTTTGCGTGCCACCTAGGGAAATTGAAAGTGCATTGGTTGGGACCTTTTGTAGTAACAAATATATTGGAATCAGATGATTTTCATTTACGGCAGCGAGGTGACACATTATTGCCTAGTTAATTCAATGGGAGTAGGATGAATCCCTACTATAAATAAGGCTTCTTGGTGTTTGTAATAAGGAAGTATTTCCACTTAGATTATATTTCCCTTTTATGTGTTTCCTTTCATTATTGTTATGTTTTGTCAATTTAGTTTAGTGTTTTTGTTGTAATAAGTGTGCTTACGCATCATAAGAGGAATATTAATACATTTTGAGTTCATGCGCAGAGGACTGCACATAATTTTAGTTTGGGGTGGATTAGACATAAGTAAAATGGATTGGAACATGAAGTCCTTTGAAATATTGGTGCACATAGAAGAAATATAGTGCACTTGCTCGGGTTGAAGGTGTTTTTAGGAAATTTTCTCGATTGAAGATCACGCAAATAAGGATGGTCTTTGACACAAAGTGTAACATGAGGTAGGAAACAACATGGGAAACTATTAGTATGAGGTGCATAGGTTAATGTACTTTGGAGCATGGAGGAGTGCGTAAGGAGGTTTGTGGACGAGAAGTAGTAGGCACTAGAAGGTTATGGACTGGGGTGTGGAAAAAAGTAGTGGAAAACCATGGAAAAGAAAAAACATAATTAAAGCTACGTATGGTGGTAGGTGAGGAGAAATTAATGTAGAAAATTTTGAAAAATCTATAAAAGAGGTGCTTTGAGTTCATTTTTACCTTGCATGTTAAATTTTTTGAGTTGTGAAGTGCGATTTGAAGAGTGATTTGAGTGCAAAGTGAGAGATCAATTGTATAAAAGCAACGAACTAGTTGAGATTTGGACATGGCCATAATAGAGCTCCATTAGAAGGGTGTTTGAGCTAGTAGAAGGCATGCGGAAGGAAGGTTCATAGAGCTAGGGTTTGAGAAGAACAAAATTACATCTAGGGCACATAGATTCGAGTTACAGAGAGGTCAAACAAGCACAAGGAAATGTTTTAAAAATTGCAATGGCACCCAAGAGAGCACTAGAGGTGACCACATAAGGTAGAAAAAGAATGAAATAGAGGTAGTGGTTGAGGTTGCACTGAAAGAATATTTTTAGATGGGATGGGATTGGGAGTCACACATACAAAGAATCAAGGTGAGTGATTACAATCACCGAACCAAAGTGAATAAGGATGAAATGTACAAAGAGCTAGTGAAGAAGATAGATTTACAAATAGAGGATGATAAGCCCATCTACGATGATGTTAGGTAGAAGATTTTGGAAAAAGTTAGGGTTTGCAAGTATATGATTGCCATACTTTTGGAAAACCAAAAAAATTCGTACCATTGGTTAATTTCAAGATTCCACGAGGACTTCTTCTACTTTACAGAAGGTGGGTGTGCCTCACCATGCCCTTGATCGGAAAATTATAGGACTAAGGAATTCGGGCATTGAAATTTCCAGTGACCTTAATGATGATGAGGGTGTGGAAGAAAATTTTTGTTGAGTTGGCATATAAAGGAGGGCTGCTATGGACATTAAGAAGTGTGAAGATCATCATATGATCAATATTGTTGCACACCTCCTCACCAAGTTTAATAACCGGGAGCGTTGGGGTCGAGTAAATAAGAAGTGGTTCCATATCGCTAAGAAAATGTATGAAGGATTTGTATATAATTTGTTTTTGCTTTCATTCATGTAGAAACCATAATTGAAGAAGTGCACTAAGGAGATAAGATAATTTTTGGTGTTATTTTGTTATCTATTGTGTTTTTAGAGATTGGGGTCTGAATGGCCCTAAGGATAAGATCTTGCAGTTCTTAGAAGAAAAGAAGTCACTTCCAGAGAGATTTACAAAGTATACTTGTGAGGGAACTATGAGTGGTCCATATAAACAAAGGTTAGAGCTTTGGTACAAGCGCATGCACGAGGCTTTCGAGCATGAATGGAGAATACCAAAGGACCTACCTGTCATGTTGGAGAAGCAGACACAATTTGTAGTTTTTCAGCATTATTACATTGGAATATTTGGTATGAAGGATGGAAAGTGGAGCCCTTGGTGTAAGATCCCTTATGCTTTCACACGCACGATACTTCCAAGCTTCGTGAACAGATTTTTGAATGTGTAAACTAAGATTTTGCAAACAAGGTTGATTGTGAATATCATACTCTCGGAAGACATATGTGTATCCAGGTAAGTCTTCTTACATTGAAAAATTGATATCAGATGAAATTAGTATCGAGTTCCATGAGTTTGTATTGGAAAGTTGGGTGTGGCTAAGGTATACATTTACCTTAATCCTAAGTTAGTTGATGGAAAGTACATTGAGAATGAGTTTAAGCTTCTAGAGTTGCCCAAGGAAAACATATGGTTGGGACTATACAAGATGATGAGCCCACTCCTCCTCATATAGATGAGGAAGAACTATAGGAAGAGGAGGAGGAGGAAGACAATAGTGGGTTAGATCATGGTGCACAGATACAACCAATTGTAGGAACAAAGAGGTTGTGTGAGAGCACCCCTCCCAAGAAAGAAGAAGAAGTAAGAGATGATATAGATGTTGAGGAGACAAAGAAATGAGAGGGTGCTAAAGACCAAGGCTTTAGAAGAGTCTTGAGAAGAACTAAGACAAAGAGCGTTGACATGGGAACCTCTCGGCCTTTGAGGAGGTCACCAAATCATCCCCTATGAAATCAAGCCCATAAAGCAGAAGATAAAGAGAAGGTGTAAGTATGTTCCAAGGAGAGAAAGTGAAGAAGAAATTTTTGATGAGGTTGCGCTCATTATAGGAAGACACCAGTTTTAGATGTGGAAGGAGAAGAAGAGCCTAGAGAGGAAGTAACATGGGATGATGAGGCATATGGTAAGTGCGATGAAGAAAAAAATCCCATAGGAGAGGAGGATAAAGAGAATAATATAAGTGAGCCATCAAGTGAGCCTTCTGGGAACATGGGGGCGTGATAGGTGAAGGCCCACTCAGTGGTGAGGGGCACATATTCCCAAGTGAAGGAGATCTAGGAGGAATAAGGGAGATGAAATATATAAGACCCTGAGTTGGGGTATGTAAATGACCCTTCAAAAATCATTCGCACCAGATTTCAAAGCACACTTGAGCCTGAGAAGTTGTATGGATGGGATTTGATGGATGCGCAAAAAAAATATGCACACAAGGAAGAAATTATCATGGAGCATTCAAAAGACCCATATGGATGAGCCGAGTTTGATATTAAGGAGGAAACATGCATACAAAGAAAGATAAAGAAGGGATTTCTAGCCGCACATGATAATAAAGTCAAAAAAATCACTAATGAGCAGGCAAGTAATGCCTTGACTAAGATAAATGAAGTGGCGCACAAGAACCTGGATAATGTAGCCGCACTCAGATCATTACTCAAAGATAACAAGAATATGAAGGAACAAATTGAGAAATTGATTGAGGTGCCTAAAAATGATAAAGAATGAAAGCAACGACTTTTGGAATTTGTTGAGACATTGGGGGTGAGATCCGGGAAGCTCATCTAGAGTTCTATGAGTTGAGGAATAAAAATTACAACTCATCCTTGCAATTTTTACAAGATTATGTTCATCTGCTTTCTTGAGAAGAAGATGACCACGTTAGGGGAGACACATGAAAACTGCTAAGGCCAAGAAGGAAAGAACTAATAAGTTGATTGCATGTAGAATTGTAGAATATGATGACATACTCTAGACATTGAAGGAAGAATTGCCGAAAGCAGGATGGGTGTTGAAAATCTATGAGGTTCCTGACAGATCCTCAAAACAAGGACACTACAAGAAGAGAATGACATCCTAGTAGCTAAGAAAGATGAGACCCTAGGCCGGGAGGAAAGGTTAGCTATAGTAGTAGTAAGAAATCACGATGCGCTCAAGGCATCCAGGGGACCCCATGAAGATAATATAAAGGATTTGGGGACGCTAGTCACATGGAGGAAGGATTTCATAGAAATCACGATTTTAGGGTTGGATGGAGTGATAATGGAAATGAAGTACAAGGGGAGGACATGACCTTAGAGGAGATGAGAAAGTGTTTGGTGATGTTCCTAATAAATCCAAGAAAGGGCTAGGTGAATAGAATGAGTCAAAGGTGGCCTTAACCACATGTAAAGTGGAGTGGGAAGTCTTAATAAAGACTTAAGTGGTTGATAAATGGCCAATATGGGATTACATCCCATCTAATATACCAACTTCCAACTAATGGAAGTGGAGTGGCCCATGTGGAAGGTGGTAAACATTGTGGGGCACATGGAGAATAGCCAACATGGAATATGTTAAGTGCTTAGTAAATGTGATAAAAATAGATCCCTGTTAAGGTGGTAATGAAAAGAAAAGAAATGTTTTAATGATTTCCATGATATCTTGAAGAGTATATGGGACCAAAAGTGATACTTTGAGATGAATTCAAACTCTTTTGATTTCATATCTTCTAATGTGAATCTTGAGCACAAAAGTTACAATATTTTCAAGTCTTGTTTCTTCGAATAACTCATTTAATCTATCCACCTTCAAGTCATTTTGTACTAGATATGAATATCATCATAAGTTGAACACTCCATGATGAAGTGTCATTCCGTCTCTACCACCCCTTTCATGCGAGTAAAAGACAAGTTCTCCTTTCCCAATCCTCCTTGGGTATAATCGAAGATGATGTGATCCATTCCTTTCCCAATTCTTTGATGTAATATGCTTTATTTCAACCAATCTGCTATGTTCACATAACAAGTACTAAATTTTCTATCACATAGTTTTTAATTTTCCTATTGTTGTTAGGACAATCTTGAAAGTTGATTCCCCATTTGTTCATCCATTTGTTGTTATGCTTCATACAAGTTTTCTTTTATACTCTAATTGCTCCCCACAACCATTTTGGGCTAGCAATGATTATCCATGCTTTCATCCTTTTCAAATAACTTAGCAATCTGGTTATTATTGATACTTCCATCGGAAAGTACTTGCTTCAACCAATAAGATCTCATAAGGGACTATTGATTTGAATTTAAGAATGCTTGTGATTAGATGTTTCTAGATTATTTTTAATTGTCTCCACCCATGATTTTACATGTTGCTTCCCATACTTCGCAACCATAAAGGATAACCGTGGTGGCCATTAATCCAAAAAGGGTTTTCTTAGTTTTCCAATCCCTAAGTTTAGTTTTCCTATTCCTATTTTGAAGTAGATAAGATGATTTCCAACCCCTATATCCTTTTTATCTACAAGTATCCCAACTAATATTGTTGTGCAAATAAATCCCAAGATATTTGTATTCTATTACAATTTCAAATGAGTTCCTATAAAAACAAATTTAATTTTTTCTCTTTCCTTTTTAAAGAAAAATCATGACTTGGTTTTTCTAATATTCACTTGCATCCCAACTTCCTAGAAAAAGAGTTCTAAGGATTTCAAATGATCCCTCAATCCTTGAGCTATTTTTGAAATTAGAAAAAGATCATCGGCATATAAGAGTAACTTTACCACATAACCACAGCAATTGTATACCCCATCCCTCAATTTTTCTTAACCATTATTCAATCTTGTCAATATATAAGCTAAACAAGGTAGGACAGAGAGGAAAACATTGCTTGACACCAATGTCACTACTAAAAATTTCAGACATACCTCTCTACGGTTCTTATTTTAGCTCTGACATGCTCATAAAGCTTATGCACTCTGCTCTAAACTCATTTGGAATCCCAAGTTCCTCCATCTTGTTCCAAAGTTTTTCTCTAGGCATCTGTGTGTCAAAAATTTTCTTAAAATGAACAAAGAAACAAAAATCTTCCTCTCCTTGGGTATCCCAAACCTTTCCAATCAAGTGCATAAGAGTGATGTAATGGTTGGTGGTTGAATGTATAGGTCGGAAGCTTGCTTTCCCTTTTGCTCTTTTACCCTCTTTTTCAGCCCAACTCTGATTAAACATTCTATCATGCCCCTAAAAATTTTACCAAGGAGAGTATTGACCAAAAGGGTGTGGTAATTGGATGGATTATTGATATCACCGCTTTTAAATAGAGGAATAACAACAATATTCATCCAATCCAATGAGAATTCATTTCGATTAAACTCATTGAATATTTTTTTGATGTGTGGAGTGAGGACCTCAACACCCCACTTTAGAATTCAAAATGCATCCCATCAATATCTTATGCTTTACCACTTTATAGATTCTTTATGCCCTATTTGATGTTTTCCACCGAGAAAAGCTTGGTTAAAGTATTAATTATGGGAGGAATATATTTCATTGAGACCACTCATAGAGAATCCTCATATGTACTCTAACCATTGAGCATCCGTGATATTTTTTTCGTGTTTTTATTTTGTTGCATCTCCTCCAAAAGTCTTGGGGTTGTGTTTACCAAGCGAAATTAATTATTTCCTCCTCATATTCACATAGTTTTCTTTTTTATATTGTATCAATTTCTCATATTTATTTTTATTTTCTTTGTTCATCGCACCTTCCTTAAAATCTCTCTTTGAAGCTTTATATTCTTCATCATACCACAGATTAGTTGGAAAATTATCTCGCAACTCCCTTTCTAGGCTTATATATTTTGTAAGCACTTAATGCCTTGTGAATTAGAGGAATCAACAAATTATCGCATACATAGCCACTTGTCCCTTTGGTTACCTTTCCTCGATGTCATTTCTTGTCATCTAAAATTGTTTCCCAAGGGAAACAATGAAGATTTCCTGATTTTCTTTATTTACAATGATTTTTCCTTGTTGTTGAGTTGTTTTTTTGCATGTGGTGAACTTGTTTTCTTTAGTTCTCATTTGAGATGGTACCAAGCTTGAAAAGAGAGGTTTATTATTATATTTTTCTCGATAGGAAAATATCCTATTTTGAAAGGAATAGAGCTTTGGGAGTAAATGATATAGTCCACTACACTTTGACCAAATTATATGTTTTGCAAGTTATACTACCCGATCTGGACCAAGCCCTCATGTCATTACAAATAACCATGTCATATAATCTGCATAGGCCTAAAATCTCAACCCCAAAATGTGTCACCCCTCCATTACCATATTGAGATATTCTTTCCCAAATTTAGTCCTCTTCTTCATTAAGCCATAAAGAATTGTCATCCCCACCTTCTTCGTTGCTCAACTAAAGAGATTGATTGTTTTTGGTCCTCATATTAAAGTTTCCCCGAGGTCTCGAACACATAAATGCCTTTTTTAGCAAAGTATGTGGATATTCAATATCTAGATTACTTCTCTTGTAAGTATTTGAACTTTTTAGTGCAAAGTAGCAAGCAACTAATCTGATTATCGCCTCACCATCGATATTTTCAGCCATATTTATTTCTTATTTGGGTCCTCCTTTTCAACTTTGACGGTCTTGAGCCATATTTTCTTAATTATAACTATGATCCCCTATGACCTTTACATATTGCGTTCCCTTCGTTCTAAAATGAAATTTTCTTATACCCTCAAAATTATGGGATTTTGCATCCCCACGCATTCATGTGTTTATGTAAGAATAATAATATCTTTCCCCTCTACTATGGGCCCCAATCTGGGGCCTCTTCTCCATGGATAACCCTTGCAATTCCAACTTACTATGTGCATGGATTCTCATGGGGCCCCGAATCCCTATTTCTTGCTTGACAATTGATCGCTGATTTGGGCTTTCCCATTCCTCAACCGTGCCCATTTTCCTGCCTCTCTTGCCTCTTTCACTTTCTCCCATTCCTTCTTTCGATCTTCTTGTTGGGAAAATGTCAAGTCTTCGTCTAGATATATATGTGTGCCTCTAAGAAGTCCCCTACTTTTTAGGATAACATGTTTGTCTTCTACATTTCTCATGACAACTCACACATGACGATCCTTTCTTCCTTCTATTCTCCTACCAATCCTATTGGCTTGATGTATATAACTTGTCCAATTAATCTCATATTTAAGGAATTTCCTTTTGAGAATGTCATTTATTTCCTTTTCACCGAAGTCTTTCAAACCTTTGATAATGATTTTTTTCTTTGTCTTGCTTATCCCTTTCATCTTTTATCTGTGTTTCTCTATAATTTTATTTTGTTTAATTGATGATCCACTTACTACTTGTGACCAACATTTGGCCTCTTCTATCCAATCCTTTAGTTTGTTTCTTTCATTTCCATGTTTACAACTTCCGATTGAATTTCAGTTATTTGTATTGTTTCATTCCTTTTACCATTTCGGGGTTTTCTTTACGGCTGTTTCAAATTCCTAGATCTTGTTTTATAATGAATAACTCATGTTGTCCTCTTTCCATGATGTTTTGAAGATTTAGTACCGATCTCTAAGAAATTTGTTTTCTCTTCCAACTTGTATCTATATTTTGTAAAAAAATTCTCTCATTGTCTTCGCAACTTCTTATTTTCTAAAATTTCAAGTCTTTATTTCATGTTTATGAGATCATTTACATACAATTCTTAAGACCACAATAATGAAGTAGATGAATGGTTTTACAGATATTTAGGATCATGCACACCTACCTCTTATTCATTCTTGTTTGTGGTAGTCCTTTTTGTTTTTCTTAGTTTTGATTCCTCTCTACCATCCCTCTACATTGATTGATTTCCTTATATTCAAGTGTTTTTGAAAACAAAGTTTCCTTTTTGTTTGTTATCTTTGGTAAAATCAAAGTGAAATTTTTATTTTGAGTTTTCCTAATATTTTTGACTTACATACGCCTTAGGATACCCTTATATTATTTTGCATTCACAAAGACCAACCTTTTTCTATACTCATTGCATAGGTTTGAGAATTTCCTATCATGGCTGAAATTTTATTGTCTGCGTTAATAAATGTTTCACTCAAATTATATACCTCGGTGACCCCATGTTTAGGTTGCCTTTAAAACCCTCATGTTTGACCATGGTTTACAATGTCTTGTTTAGGCGAGTTCGACACACACACACACACACACACACACACACACACACACACACACACACATGTGTGTGTATCTATACATATACATACATATATATATATATATATATACATACATATGTGTATGTATATACATATATATGTGTGTATATATATAGATATACACATACATATATATACATATACATATACACACTGAAACACACACACACACACACACACACACACACACACATATGTATATGTATGTGTGTAAGTATGTTTATATGTGTGTGTGTGTGTATACATACACATATATATACATATGTGTATGTATATATATATATATATATATATATATATATATATATATATATATATATATGTCATACACATATGTATATATATATGTGTATGTATGTATATATACATGCATACATACATATATGTATGTATGTATGTATGTATGTATGTGTGTGTGTGTATGTATGTATATGTGTGTGTACATATACATATACGTATACGTATACATATATGTGTGTGTGTGCTTGCGCGTGTGTGTGTGAACGTAATGTTGCAAGAGAATAAATGGTTTGAGTGGGTCTACCTAATCTTGTTGTCATGTGCCCTAGATCCCACACACTTGCTGAAAAGGGCCCCACATATCTATCTTTGTCCTATCCCTCCAACCCATTTACTATGGCCAAAAATCTTGATCTCCTTTTACCACCTTCCCTTCCTTTCTTGTGACGCCTACATAGATCACATGTGTGTGTGTGTACACACACATATATATATACACACACACACACATACATATGTATGTATATATATACATACATGTATGTGTGTGTGTGTGTATTTGTGTGTACATACATATGTGTGTGTGTGTGTGTGTGCGTGTGCACACGGCACGCGCGCACACACACACACACACAATGTTGCAAGAGAATAAATGGCTTGGTGGGTCTACCTAATCTTGTTGTCATGTGCCCTAGATCCCACACATCATCTTTGAAAAGGGCCCCACGTATCTATCTTTGTCCTATCCCTCCAACCCACTTACTATGGCCACAAATCTTGGTCTCCTTTTACCACCTTCCCTTCCTTTCTTGTGGACGCCTGAGATCTTGTCGAACCCACACTTGTCGTTTTTCCTTTTTATCTCTATCTTTGTATGTGTTACCCTAGACCATGTCAAGATAAGGGCGTCACACGATCATGAAAATATTGTCGAGAAGTGCTTGACGAGGACCTTTGAAAATGTAAACCCTTTCCTCTTTCCCTTCTCTTTATCCCTTAAAAAATGGTGTAAGGGATTAAATTTATCTCTTGAAAAGTTCGTGCTAAAGCCTATGTGGATAGGCTATAGAGGTGGCCAAATAATAATTTAAAGGCTTAATTTTATATGCCCATTAAACCTATACGTGGAATATGGTGACATTATGTTATTATTTTATGGATATTATAATCCATGAAGAAAATGTTGGAGAGTGGGACGTATCCCTATACGGGAATATAAAACAAGGGATAAATAAATGATCCATGTATTTCGGTACCATGATGGGTATAGAAGTCCCTCACTATTTCATTTCTCAACACAACAACTCAAGCTTGAAGCCTCTCAAGCCATTCGAGGAGGAGCGTGAAGATATCATAAAGAGGAGCTCGAGCCGGATGTCACGGAGCTCGCAGAGTTCGTGGAAAGGAGCTCATAGAGTCGAGTATGAATTAGCTCGCAAAGATGCTCTTCAAGAAGGGTTCATAGAAGATCTCATGAAGTAGCTCATGGAAACAAAGCGAAGAGCTTGCAGTAGTCGAGATGGGGATTTTCTCAAAGTCACTCAATTAAGAAAAATGAGAATGGATATGATCCCTGAAAATCCTGAAATTGAAGATTATTGCTCGTAGATCATGGGGATGATAATTATCACCCATAAAGCCCAGGAATGGATATTATCACTTGGAGTTTCCTGATATGCATATTATCACCCATAGAGCCCATTTAAGAGGCATTATTGTCATTTCGGCCGAAGAGTCAAATTTTAAACGACATTATTGAGGCCAGAGATTCATCATTCAACACAGTTACTAGATATTTCTTCGATGCTATGGCTAGAGGCTGGAGAGCCCATCAATCGACATGGAGGCTACAGATCTCGTTATTATTCGACATTGTTGCGAAGAGGCCAGAGAGCCTGTTGATATCACATTTGTTAGAGGTTGTATTGCATTGATATTATATCTCAGAAGATGAAAGTTCCATTATAGAGATATTGAATAATTATTGTCGTTTAAGCCAAAGACTCAAAATTATTGAGTTCCAGGATCTAGATCTAGTAGCCAGTGCTAGAGAGCCAGTAGCCAGAGCTAGATCGTATGATGCTACAGATAGAGAATTGTTGATCAGAGAATGTCAATTGTGTTTAGTTCCTGTAACACAAAGACGAGATACCAAAACAGACAGGCCATAGCCAGGTTGATCGATGCTATAGACTGAAAGCATATCAGTAATGTAAGAATTGTATTTACTGCATCATTTATATATCGGTTTGTCTTTTTGTGGACCCATAGACATATTCCATTTTGGGATGAACTCCATTATCATCTTAGTGTTCATTTAATTACGATTTTGTGGTTTAGCTTTTTGTTTTGTGTTTGTAATTAATTTAACTATTAATTATGTAATCCTGAAAATTTAAGGTAACTAGGGAAATGGGAAAATTGAGTCAGTTTTATAACTCCCTTTTTCAGTAGAAAAAACCATTGCTAAGAGTATAATATCGTTAAAGACCTATCCAAAACAAATGTTAATATCTCTAAGTATAAACTTCTCCACATCATAAACCAAAGAGACATCTTGTTCAAGTCCCTCTCTACCTCAACTAATAAACCTGCAAATGAAACAACTAACACACATGTTGTTTTGTATAACGAAAAGATAAGTCTCCACCTATCTTGCAAATAATTATAATTTTTTCTAAAAACTTACGCAACTATTTGGTTAATCGAGGAGCCTCGGAAATGTTATGTCATTTGTATTTGTAAGAAATTGGATTTATCTCTATGCAAATTCAATCCACGAGTTACGAGTGGTCCAATTGGCGAAGATGGAAGTGAACGTGGTTAGAAAACTTTCCCAGATCCATATGCAAATCATAGTAGATCCATGAGTATAATAGTTCATTGATATCCAAGTGGCGGACATCCCGAGAGGCATATAGTATAATTTTAAGGAGATATTGGTCACGTACTCAACAGCCTACATGAAAACTTATTTTTCACATATGTGGTTTCCATGGCACGAAGTTACAAATCAAATCAAGATCGATCTAGAGCCTCGCATGCAATACATGATCACTCTTTATAATAAGGTCAATGAGATGTTATTCACTAAACATGAGGCTAGAGTTTACTTGATGAAGAATAAGACATTATGGAAAATAGAAATGATAGTCCTTAAGTGCGCAAATAATTATGTACAATTTTATTCCACCGAGGAGTTAAGTGAAGAAATGTGTACCCATTACACAATTTTGAGAGAAGAAACCTCATGCACGAAAAACAAATCTTGGAAATAATCAAGAGTGTGTGCGTTGTGTTTCAAGGAAGGAAGTAACGAGGAAGAATCAACACACAAAATGAAATATAGTGAAGAAAGAGTATAACACATGGTAACTAATGATTGTTGGTACTTGTTCAAGAAACAAAATTGGATTGGATCGCATTACCCGATTTGTGTCAGGCTTCATTCAAAGGAACATGATGAGTGACATTATACAAATTTCTTATCTATTTATTAGCACGTAATGAGTGTGTGTGGAAAATAAATGAGGGTATTAAAAGGGGCTTACGCACAATTGATGATATCCTACCTAAAGAACTCGTCAATGCTTGATTTTTCCATTGCACCTCAAGATTTTCTCGTGTAATTGTTTTTTAATTTTGTTGATGAATCCTTGTGCATGAAGTATGATTAGGCAAGATTAGTAAGAAGTAGAAGAGAATTCTCTTAAGTTCATCCTTATTTGAATACAAGATGCATTACAAAGCATTTGAAATAGGAAAAATTCTACAAGATCTTCCATTGTGCAACCATTAAAGAAGAGTGTCTTGTGGCTTTCAAGCCACACAATTCAAATAGGAAAAATCACATCCGGACTATGCACGATTTGATGGGTCCAAATCCACAAAAGGATTAGGTGCAAGTGTTGAACTGATCAATCCCCAAGGTAAAAGGTATTACATACCTTTCAAAATTCAATTTCCATGTACTAATAATGCCACAAAATATGAAGCACTTATACACGAATTGTAGTTTTCTCTATAGAAATGTGGCAAGTTCTTGGTAGTATTTGGAGATCTCGATTGATCTCCAAGAATGTCAGAAGATAATACACTTTCCATGACAAGAATTTATATTGGTATAAATTTTTGTATGGAACCTCATTAGAGACTACAAGAGTGTTCGAAAGGATCGGTCTGGAACCTTGTGCACATCGAAGAGGCTACACATTAGTGATGAGGTGTTCCAATTAATCAACAATAATCACACAATAATGGAAATTCATGCATAAGGTAAACAAGACACAAGTCTACTCATTCTCATAGATTAAAAAAGAAGGGTACATATAGGAGTGTTGTGTAACTTCCGTTCTGGAAAATCATTCCTTACGAGAGATAAATAAGAGTTACGATTCCAAATAGGGAATGTAACTCCTATGACGCCACTAACACATATGACAATGATAGATTCTATGACAAAATATTTCACTTTTCATATAACTCCTAAGACCTATGAACTCACTAAGTGAGATGACTCGCAACGTGATGTGGATGATACCCCGAGTAATGACAAGGAAAGTTACACACACCAACAACCCCTTCATTAAAGTTGAGGTAGAGGTCATGAAAAGTCAAAATAGAAAGACAACTAAGAAAGATGTGTCAATGGGGCCGAAAACAAAATTCTTGATAAGGTACCCATGTACAAACAACATCTCTCTAGAAAGAAGAAGAGGATACTAAGGACTAGAAATCCCGAAGAATATGGGGGCTGCATCAAACCTTTCCCAAGAAGAGACCACAAGTGAATAAACTTTTCCTCGGGAAGGGCTTGGTGAATATGTCTACAACCTAATCGGATGTGCATGAAAATACTACAAGTCGATGATGTCTTCATGTATTAGCTCTCGTATGAAATGCATGTAGATCTCAATGTCCTTCATCCACTAATGTTGAAGAAGATTTTCAGTAAATCGAAATGGTGTTCGTGTTTTCACAAGAGATAACGGTAGGCCACCAAAAGTGAGTACTAAAATCTATCAAGATACACTATGCAACCAAATAGCTTCCATGTCAACGTTAACTACTCCTCTATACTATGCCTCTATAGATGATATGGAAATCACATTTTGCTTCTTGTTAGACCAAGTGAGATGACCCGAACCAAGGGAGAAAATATAACCTAAGGTAGATTTATGATGATCTAGATCATCGGCCCAATCAAAGTCTATATATCCAACCAAGTCAATCTATGTCCCTCCTAAGTAGTGAATGTCATCTGGTATGAGTGCCACAAATATAGTGAAGGATCCACTTCACTACTTTGTAATGCAACTCATGAGGCTCCTACATAAATTTGGACACGATCCCAACAACATACGATAGATCCGCCGAGTGTGAGTAAGGTAAATCAAGCTCCCCACCAACTATCAATAAATGGTACCATCAACCAAGGGAGTAGAGAAATCAAAACCAACTTAACCCTAGAAAGGAAATGAGTAGGAGAAGGCTTATAATTAGACATGTGAAACTAAGAAAGAAAATAAAGGGAGTAATAAGGCTACAAAATTGTAATTCCCAAGTCAGATTGTGAAATCTGGATCCCAAGAAAGTAATGAAGCAATCCTAAATTGGACATGGAGAGCTTATTGGCCAAGGTGATCTTCACATAATCAATGATAGAAGAATAGTTTCACATGATCAACAATTCATAAACATACGTAAAAGGATGAGAATGGAGTCATGTTTTCGCAGAATGTAAAAATTTGGGTCAAAGTGACACCGAGTGAACCTTGATGTAAGTAGAAAGGAGTCCATCTTGGCATACCAAGCCCGAGGGTCTTCTTGGTTAAGTTTGTAGAGATACTTCTTTAACTTGAAAATGAGGGAGGGATCATGGACATATCCTAGAGGTTGTTTCATATAGATCTCTTCCTCTAGGTCCCCATGAAAGAAGGAACCTCTAGGTCCCCATGAAGGAAGGCACTCTTGACATCCATTTGGTAGACTTCCCATCTTTTGGCAGCGCAAAGAGTTGATGGCGAAGCTCATTCAAATGGAATTCATCTTCACAATGGAGCAAAGGATTATGAGTAATCAACCCCAACTACTCAGGAGAAACCCTTAGCTATCTGGTCGCGCTTTATACTTCTCAACTTCTCCATCTATACCATGTTGGGGTTGATAATGTCAAGTGGGATATCATTTGATAGACCACTACTTATGACCCATTATTAAAATTTTATTTACTAAAAATTAGGTGGTCTTCATAGTTTTAAAAGAGTGAAACAATATGATCGTTCACCCATCCTATATATAGGATGATCCCTCATGGGATTGGTATCACTTATGTGATTAATCAAGGCTGATCAATACATACAAGAGATATTTTCTTGATTGTTATGATCATAGCTATTATATATGTGTGAACTGTTATAATTGTAATACATAGCTCTATAATTATCTCTGTGAGAGGCGAGGAGCGAAGTAGAAGTACTCGGTGAAATTCTAATAAATTCTTAATATAAGACAATTCTTTATTAGTGGGGTTTTTTCCTTTGGGTTTCCCCACTTAAATATGGTGTTCTTTGTCTCTTTTTACTTTCTTGTATTTTTTATGCTCATATTATCTAATGGTGTTCTTTAATAAGATAAATTTATGTTTAATTTAACTATACATCATAATCTATAATCTCTGGCATTTTAATAGTGGATCCCCGTCATTTTCCTAACATGGTATCATAGCTAGTGATTATGTGTGTGCAAGATTGATCCGAAAGATTTTAATTTGAAGAGGTGAAGAAGCATCAAGTTTATGTGTGGATATGCGGTCATCTTCGAGCTAATCAGGTTTAAAATTCTTATTCTCGCTCAAATATTTTTGAAAATATTGGTTAAATGCTTGCCTATATCTTGTTTGATAAATTTTGTTCTTAGATTATGCTTGCATCTTACTTTAGCCATTTACGGTTTAAATATGTCATTTGCATGAGCTTGTTTTTAAGTTTTTGCATCGTTTATAGTCATTAACATGGAAATTTTTAGTGGCGAATTTTCGTAATCTTGCGAAAATCGAGGATTATGAAAATTCAAATTGGCAAATATTTTGTGATTCGTAGCCGACTTATTCACAAAAAATTTGACCGACATGTCCCTTATACTATTCATTTCACCTAGATTTTACACATATATAAGATCTTATGAATGTAATTTGCCACCATTTCAAATCATTTTCGTGCATATTCACCGAAGTAAACATAAGAAACCTCTCAACCATCCAACTCAGAGTTGTCCAACCCTAAGCCGTCCAACCCCTAAGTCGTCCAACCATGAGTCGCCCAACCCTAACTCGTCCAACCCCTTATCCATCCAACCTTGAGCCGTCCAACCTTGAGTTTTCCAACCCCTAACTTATTCAACCCTTTATCCGTCCAACCCCGAGCCATCCATCCCCTTAGCCATCCCAACCCCGAGTTGCCCAACCATTTGGCAATTAGCCATTAAGCCCTCATCTATCCAACCCATTAGCCGTTTAACCCTTAACCATCCAACCCCTCGGTCGCTCAACCTCTCAACCATGAGTCATCCAACCCCTCGGTCGTCAAACCTTTGTCATATCCAACCACTATCGTCTAACCCTAAACCATCCAATCTCAGAGCCTTTAACATAAGATTCATCCCTAAGTAGTCATGGATACTAGAAATCAGGGTAAGAAGATTACAAATTCAGCCAATTCAAAAAAGGGTGCAAATAATTTGCTTGGTTATTTTGGAAAATCACAAAAATAAAGGAGGTTTCTACATCAGTTGAAAATATCAGTATGTGGCATGTGTTATTTACTAGGTTATTTAATCTTACAATATTTAATAATTATGTTTTTCATACTATTCTTGGAACTCTTTGTACTTGTGTAAAAAATTAACTATAGATAAAATTAATACTATATTTGTAACAATTTTATAGAATTATATGCAGATGTTTTAGAAATTCCTTCACAAAATAATCAATTTAAAGATATCGATGATCCATTATATGTTGAGGAAAACATTATGTCCCTTGATGACATAGAAGTATAAGAAAATTCATTGAATTCTCATGATACACCAACAAAGGAAGCTTCTACTCCAAGGTCTATTTCCATAAAAAGGAGACATGAGAATCAAGATATTCCTGCTGAGAGCCAGATGCAAAAGTTGAACCCCAAGAAAAAGAAAGAAAAAATGTCAAAAGAAAGAGGACAAACTGGACAATTGGAAGGAAATTCCAGTTCGAATGGGCTGCAAAATATCCGTTTATTGAACCTGTGTACACTGAAAATGGTAATGATGTTCCAACACAATTTCGATGCAAAATATGTGGTTGGAAATAGGGGAAGGATCACACGATGCAGCTCAAACTAGACACAATTGAAAAGCATTGTGGGAAAATATACATTTCCCAAAAGCAAAAGGATGGCAACATAGTCAAAACACATAAATGGAAAGATGCAAAAGAGTGTCTACATGTCAAATATGTAGAATAATATGAAAAGGAAAAAAACATATGAAATATGTGAATGAAAAAGGTGGGACCATAGTAGCAAGATTGAGCAAATCTATAGAGGCAAAAATGCATGCAAAAAGTATTCAGTTTGCTACTGTATTCCATATATTGAAAAGGGGAAGACCAATGTTAGATTTCAGAGAAAATTAAATTATATTAGTCTACAAAACATTCCTCAATCTCATTGGTTAGATACCAGTGGTTGGGAAATTGCAAAATGTCTATCTCTAGTAGAAAAGGAGGATCTAAAACTGTGTGTTCAAAAGGCAAAGTATATTTCCCTTTCAATAGATGAGGTTACTACAATTGATAATACTTCATGGATTTGTATTCATGTTTACACATTTGCTAATGAAATAAGAACTCCACACCTCTTAGCAATTCATAAAATGACTGAGAATTGCAATTTTGAAAATATTTATAAATTGGTGGTCTCAAATCTGAAGGATGTCTCGGAATGGATGACTTTTCCATTGCAACAAAATTAGTTTGTGTCAGAACCGATGGTGCAACTATAATGCAGGGAGCTAGAAATGGTCTTTGTGTTAGACTTCGACAATGGTTGCTTCATATATGGTTGGTGTCCATCAGTATGGCTCACATAATGAATATGGATTACAAAATTGTGAGCACATTTAAAAAATTTAACTAGAGTGGAGGAATTGATACGTGATTTGCATGCTTATTATTCTAGCGGTCAAAGAGATTTTGGAATTTTAGAAATTTACAATTGGGTGACATAGGGAAAAAAACTTCTCAAAGATGTAGATACCATATGGATATCTATGTATGAACCTCGCTGTAGATTATTTGATAAATATCCTTCATTGGCATGATTTATGTATAAATACCACAGGGATGAAGATAAAGCTAAAGATATATTGTGTCATCTAATAGACATAGAAACTTTACTCACACTTTACGGCATTTTTCCCATGTTGAGGAGCTTAATATCTTAATGAAGCATGCACAAGATCGTTATTTCTACATAACAAACTTCATAAGACTCGAAAATGTGTGTGCTGAGAATCTTGAAAGTTTATATATTTCGATGGGATTTTCAAGGTGTTGCTTTTGAAAATGGAATGCATTTGATTTGAAAAATCCCAAGTGCTTCTTAAAATACAATATACATGATCATTTGTTTATAACAACATGTGGAAAAGAGATTCCACTTCATACGCTTCCAAAAAAAGAGTTGATATGGTTGTCTTAGAAATAGAAGAAGTAAGAGTGACATGGAATTTATATGATGCAGTATTAATGGAAACCAGGAATAAGTTGAGAAAGATCTTTGAATCGTTAGCTAAAGAGATCCGGGAAAGATTAAAAATGATAAAATACTTGAAACAATGTGGCTGAAAAGACCGATGGATGAACTACACATGGGCTTTAAAGGAGCACTACTCTTCTATGTGATAGTCAGAGTTGCATTTCTCTTGTAAACAATCTATTTCAAAATCAAATTACCAAGCATATTTAAGTTCATATGCACTTTATTCGAGAGAAAGTTCTGAATGGTGATATTGATCTCAAGTTCTACTCTATTGAAGATCAAGTTACAAATATCTTCACCAAGCCATTGTGTGTTGTGAAATTTTGTAAGTTTCATGCCTTATTTGGCATTTCAAAGTTATCATTGAGGGGGAGTGTGCATGACAATGCCACCTCTTAATGGTTGTAAATTTGTTGTTGTAAACTTCTAATACTTCCTCCATTTTGTAATAAGTAAATGTGTCACACTATGTGAAGTTACTTGTAAATCCCAGTAAGCTTTAGTTATGGGTATGCCTTAGTTTATAAAAGGCTCCATAATTTGATGTAAGTCTTCATATGTAAAGCATTGGTCTTAAGAATTTTTGTATGGGAAGATCTATATGATTTCCCTTATCTACATGTTAGCGTAAGTCATTGTTGTCGATTCTTGGATCTGTAAATACTTTTTTAGAAAAATGTAAATTTAGCATGTCTCGTGTTTTTTTCTTCTCCCACTTAACATTAAGGGGGTGTTGGGGTTGATAATGTCAAGTGGGATATCATTTGATAGACCACTACTTATGACCCATTATTAAAATTTTATTTAATTAAACTTAGTCGGTCTTCACAAATGTAAAAAGAGTGAAACGATATGGTCGCGTTTACCCATCCTATATATATATATATATATATATATATATATATATAGGATGATCCCTCACGGGATTGGTATCACCTATGTGACTATAAAGACTCGTGGTCAATATAAACAAGAGCTATTTGTTAGAATGTTATGATCATAGCTATTTTTATATGTGAACCATTATAATTGTAAGACATAGCTCTGCAATTATCTCTATGAGATTAAGGAGTGAAGTGGAGATGTTAGGTGAAATTTCGATAAAATTTTGAAATAAGATAGTGATTTATCGGTGGGGTTTTTTTCCTTGAGTTTCCCCACTTAAATTTGTTGTCATGTCTCCTTTTACTTTCTTGTATTTTCTTTATGCTCATATTATCTAAGCTATGTAATTTGTTATCTTTAATAAGCTAAATCAATGTCTACTTTGATTGTACATCATAATCTATAATCTCCAAAATTTTAATGGTGGATCTATAATTTTTCAATTATATTTTCCGTCATTTCTTGACACACCATACTTTTTCTCGATACACCCACTTAAACCAAATGATTTTTCTTCCTTTTGAAGAGGGTGAGATCCCAAGTATCATTCTTCATGAGTGAGGAATACTCATCCATGGCATAATCCCTAATCAGAATCCCTTAACCCCTGGAAAGATTGAGGGTTTGAAGCGGAGGTGAAGAAGGAGTGTGATCTAATGAATTCTAAGTTATTATGTATCTCATTTAAAGGATCTTTAATCCACTCTCCAACACTATGTAAATTCTACCTATCCCAACAAGGACTAGGAGGATCGGGCTCAAAGTCGAAATATTCTTCACTCAAGTGAGAAGGTACATAGTCCTCATCATCACTATTGTCAAAATCAGAAGACTCTGAAGCATGAGGGTTAGGAGGATCAAGAATATCAAGAGGAGGAACATACTCAACAACATCATCAACTAATGAGTTAGAAACCGAATCAGAGAGTAGAAGAACCTCATAGGAAAATAAGTATAAGTCAAAGATGACTCATTGAACTTAACGCTTCTTTCAATATAGATATAATTAGTAGTAGGGTTCAAAATCTATACCCCTTCATGCCATCGAGATACCCTACAAAAATACAAGGTTTGGACTATGGTTTCAAGGCCTTTTGTTTATTTTTGGGAATTTGGGCCATAGCATTGGATCCGAAGATGTGAAATTTCTCTACATGAAGCTTTCTTCCAAACCAAGATTCAAATGGTGTCATCCCTCTTATGACCTTGTGTGGAACATGGTTTTGGATGTAAGAAGCGTAGTTCTTTGCTTCGGCCCAATACTACAGAGGAAGGATTTTGAGTGAACCATATAAGTGGCCATCTCTTTAAGCATTGTTCTTTCTTTCATGAATCCATTTTGTGAAGGGTTGTAAGCAATTGTACATTGCAAATAAATCCCTTCATAGGTATATACATATTTGAACATGTTGTGCACATACTCGCCTCCATTGTCGGTTCAAAGAACCTTGATAGACCTTTTTACTTATTTCTCAACAAGAGCCTTAAAGTCTTGAAAATGATCAAAGACTTCATACTTTAGCTTAAGAAAATACACCCAAGTGTAACATGAAAAGTCATCAATGAAGGTTAGTATATATAGAGCTCTAGTAAATGAAGGAGATGGGAAAGGGCCAAAAATGTCACTATGAACAAGATCCAAAGGATGAGTAGCTCTCCAAGATTTTCCTTTGTCAAAAATTTTTTTCTCAAGGTGCTTCCCGAGGGCACAACCCTCACAAAGACCCTTAGAAAATTTGACGTGGGGTAACCATTGACCATTTCATTTTGGCTCAATTGTTCAAGCTCAAGGTAATGGTAATTAAGATGGTAAAAACACTCATGTCATAGCTTACAAACCTCATATGCATAAGTGAACAAGGTTGTGGGAATCAAATCAAAAGTCAAGTGGGAAAATGTATACAACCATAAATGGCGATCTACCTTCCCTCGGGGACTGTGGAGTCGAGTTAAGCTCACAAATAATCACCGAGTTAGGACAAAATTTTACTCACATTCCTTCACCTAGGTGATTGATTTGTAAAGCGATAAGAGATCGGTAGAGAGATTGTGAACAATCAACACTTGGTTAAATGTTCCACCATCCATCTCTATCGGTACACTATAGGAAACCAACATTGTAGTGTCATCACCCAAGGTGATTTGGGACATGCCCCATGATTTGATGTTGGTGAACTCAACATCCGAAGATTCCATGTGGTGCGAGGCACGAGAATCAATAATCTGCATCGATGAAGGAGTTCTTCTAGCTACAAGGCTTTTCCTTTCTTCTTCTCAGATTTAGACTCCTTTTTTTGGAAGACTCGACCTTTAGAGCATTCTATTTGATAGACTCGGGAACACTTATTTTATTTTTCTCATACATTGATGCTCTTCATGGCTAGAATTCTTGCAATAGGAACACTTACACTTTTCCTTCTTCTCTTTGGGCTCGAAGTAGAAGCGTTCATGTTAGGCTTGGTTTGGGCTTGGTTGGTCTTGGTTTCCTTCTTAGGTTGGTCCTTTTTATCTTTCTTATTTTTAATTTTCTTTTCCTTACCCTTACTTGCCACAAGGGCATGTGACTTGAATTTTAGAGTCCCCATTTGAATGAGTTTGTCCTGTTATCGAATGAGTTGGGACAAAAAAATTCAAATGAGGGCATTTTCCAAGTACTACCCAAGGTGGATTTCATGGCATGGAAAGTCAAAATGAAGATGGAGTATTCAAGACCTAACTTAGAAAGAATCAACAAAATCAACTTAGAGTATTTCTTCTATGCTTTACATTCCTTTAGAACAATCAAGTGTGGAAAAACTTTGAGAAGAAGGCTGTAGGTTTTCAAAGTCATTGGGATTTAATCCTAGTAATTCATTCTCCACTCATGCGCTCTCATGTCATCTTGCTGCCCAAAAATATCGTCGAGAACTTTCCAAGCTCCATCGGGTATCGAGGAAGTTTTGATGTGGAAGAGCAAGTCGAGAGAGATAGACATACAAAGAATACCCAAGGCTTCATCACAACGGTTAAACCAGCTATATTTATTAGGTTCATCTTCGATTCGATCTACTCCCATGGTGACATGAAATAACCCTTTGTTGTGTAATACCATGGTAATTTTTTATCTCCATTTGAATAAATTGAACGGTGTGAGAAAAGGTACTTTGGAGGCATCCATAACGAAGAGAGAGAAAGAAGGAATGCAAAAGGAAAGAGAAAGAAACACAACCACCCCAAGAACAATATTAACACCCCCTAAATTTGAAACTTTATAGTTTAGTGCGTTGATTACAATCAGATGTGAATGTGCATCAAGAAACATTCGGTCACTCACCTTGCAATTAGCGTAATAACGTGCAAGAGTGGAGACCACAATTAAATTTCATTGATCACAACAATTTGACATCTTAAGCAAGCACAAAATGAGCAAAAAGTAAGAGAAAGGTGGAAAAATATAGTCCTATGTGAGAAATAGTGTCTCACGTCACAACAAAACCCCCATTACTACAAGATTTTGGCATACACGTTCACTACTCCGCAAGCAATAAAAGGGGTGATACAAAGAAAAATATGACTTGACTTAGAGGACCTCCGGGATGCGGTGAGGGCCCCTAAAAGGAAAAAACTTCCGTAAGTCTTCTTACACACTCCATCACAAGATTAGTAGAAAAAATACCAATAATGCTAAAAATCAAACTTTAAAATTGCATAGTTAGCCTAATTTTAAAGATTAAGAGGAAAAAAAGAACAACTCTAACATTAGGTTGAACGAATCTAAAAAAATTAACTACTAATTTATATTAAAAGAGCTTATTGAAAAAATTAAATACCTAATTTATCATTAAAGCCCTAAAAGGGATTAATTGAGTTAATCTACCTTTTAAAATAAAATTAGATCCTAATTATTTAAATTGGAACCCAAATTAATATATATATATTAAACCACCCTTATCAAAAGAACCGACCACACTATATAAATCTGACCATATATAATAAACCCCGCCCTTACTAGTACCTATTACGGCAGGTAACTATTGTTTTCACCGGCAGCTATTAATTTACATTGGACTGCGTATACAATACAATTTACGGAATGTTTTTGTTAATATTTGATTAACTATTGGTACTCCAAACGTGTATTATTTATTTCTGTCTTCTCTCAAAGATAAGCCTTGTTTTATTAAAGTTTGATTTTCCAATCAGCATTTGCATGTGTTCTCTTTTCAGATATTTGTTTGTTTGCATGCTGGACACATGTGGCTCGCTGCTAATGCTGCTAGCGGTTTCATGTTTGGATGATTGTTTTGATGTGAAGCTAACTCCATAAAGCTTTGGTTCACTGTTGATTTTTGATTTTGTTAAGGAGCAGTGCATGCGAGTTTTCTGGGAGTTATGAGGAACTATAAATGGTGGTAAGGAGAAAAATATAAACCAGGTTTTGTTTGCACAAAGGCATTTTTGAATTCTGTTGAAACTAAAACGAATGAAGGGATATTTGAGATCCGAAAAATAGTGGTTCATGGTTAAGTTTCCAAGCTTGTCGGTATGATTTCATGGAGGAAAATCGTTGGATTCTTTGGTCTTTGGGCACAAAGAAACTTACAAATTTTATAGGCATGGATAACTCAAATTTATCTTTTTGATATTACGCTTTGATATGAATGAAAATAATAAGGGTTTCCTCCTATGTTATTTTATTTAAAAAAGAACGGGTTTTGAGATTAGATGACAACCATTCCTCTTCTCGGTGGATCAAGATCCTATTATTCAAATCTTGTTAAAACAAGACGGCTTTAGTTAGAATATGGATAAACGCATTAATGAATTTAATTTGTGAGAATGCTATAAATCCATGTATGCCCATTGAGGCTAAAACACAAAAAAATTAGAGTTGTAAGAGGAAGAGTTGTGCTGATTATAATTTCCAGATTTGAACAATAAGAGAATCGATAGAGAGTGGATGTTTCCCTCTTGAGGTTTTACCATGTAAATTTGTGTTTATGGTTTGTGTCTTTTTGGCTATTTAATTTGTTTACTCGCTTTATATTTTGTTGTGCTTAATCTTTTCGTAGCTATATAAGTTTCAATAAGTGGTAACGAGCAAGATTGGAGGGAGGCCATGAGGGGCAAGTTTGAAGGGTGAATTCATTATATGCGTTTAATGTGATAAAAAAGAAGTGCTAAATTTGAGATCGAGAAATTTGACAAATAACTTCGAGTTATGGAAGGTCAAGATGCGGGATATACTATGTGTGCGGTGGTGTTGTGAAGGCGCTCGCAGGAAAGGCAAATTTGAGTATGGAAGATGAGTTTGGGACGAGATGGAAACTCGTGCTCTCAGTGTTATTCACACTATGTTTCTGATGATGTATTATTCAACAATGTCTACGAAAACAATAGCAGGGACTCGGACAAAACTAGAAAGCTTGTATATGACTAAATCCTTGACGAATAGAATCCTCCTTAAGGGCGTCGGTGTATACCTTGCGTTGAAGGAAGGTATGACAGAATATTTAAATACTTTTAATACTCTTATTTGTAAATTGGACAAACACGGGTGACAAAATTTTGAATGAAGATAAGACGGTAACATTATTAAGTTCTCTGCTGAATCTTGGGATCATTTCGTAACCTCTATTAGTTTTAGTTCTAAAGAGGTCATTAGCTTTGATGTTGTTTTGGAGCTATGATATCTCGAGGAAACTTCCACACAAGAGATCTTATCTGAAACTTTGACAATAGAAGTTATGATGGCTAGGCAACTACCGAGAGGGGACAGATTTGAAGGGCCCTGTTATTGTGATCAGTCGAAGGGAAAAAAGAGCAAGTTGAAGTGTTGGTTCAGAACAAATCGGGACACCTCAAGAAAGATTGTTGGAAACGTAAAGAGGCATCTAAGGAGGACGACTTACAAAGGAGGCTAACATAGCTAAGAAGGACTCGGTATGGTTGATGAGGTATTATCTACGTCTATTGTCTCACAAAACCATTATGGTGTTAATTGATTCTAGGGCATCCCATCACATGTCTGCATAGCATAATTGGTATTCTACATATCAATCTATTGATGATGGGGTAGTTAGTTTACATGGGTAATGATGTTACATGTAAAAGCTGTTGGGATAGGGAGTATCGGAATTAAAATGTATGATGGGATTGTTAAAAACACCTGAGATGTGAGACATGTGCCGACTTGAGAAAGAATCGATATCTTTGGGACCGGATTCTAGTGGACATAAGGGTTAAGGATGAAGGTGGAGTTTTGAAGATATCAAAAGTATCTTGATAGTCATGAAAGCTTGAGAGGGAACTGTATAAACTTGAAGGAAGGACAGAAATTGATCAAGTAAGAGTCGCATCGAGAGGATGTAGGTGAATCCACTTATGATTTCGGTAGGTCATATCAGCGAAAAATTAAGGTACTTGCTGATCATAAACTTCTTCCTAGTTTAATTGCTCGTAGATTTAAAGTTGAGCATTGTGTTTATGGGAAACAAGCTGCAAGTTTAAACTAGAAAACATACAAGTAAAGGTATCCTAGACTATATTCATTGAGACCTATGGGTCCAATTCAAGAAACTCTTATATGGAGGATCATCATATTTTGTTAGTTTTATAGATGATTACTCGAGAAAGTTTGGATCTATTTGTTAAAGAGGAAAGTGATGTATTTAACACTTTTAAACAATTTAGAGCTTTGGTTGAAAAGAGCATGAGTAAATCCATTAAATGTCTTAGAAAGATAATGGAGGGGAATTTACTTCTAAGGAGTTTGAGAATTATTACAAGAATGAAGTGTGCATAAAACACATGTACACTCTGGAGAATGGCATTCTTGAATGCATGAACAAGACTCTTCTCGAGAGAGCAAGGAGCATGCTGTGAATGCAAAGTTTAGAATCTGTGGGGAGAAGCTTTTGCTTTTAATTACAGTTAATCGATCACCATTTCATTGAATTTTGAAGATTCCACAAGAGGTATGGATGGTCAACCATGTAATTATTCTAGTCTTAGAGTTTTTGGTTGTGATGCCTATGTACTTATTCCAAGAAAGTCGGCGTTCCAAGTTAGATCCTAAGTCACGAAATTAGTCTTTGTTGGATATGGTGATGGTGTGAAGGGGTATAGATTATGGAATCCTACTACCCATAAGATCATCATAGAGATGTTATATTTGATGAAATTTCCTCATGAAATCGGTTTGAAAGAATGTTCCAAACGAGTTGATGTGCCACTGTTACAAAGAAATTCAATTTGATATAAATTCATCCACGGGTGAAAATCATGAAGATGTCCGTGAGCGGGATATTCTGAGGAAATCACTCGGGAGGATGAGAAAATTGAAACACCAGAAATTGAGGAAATACCACAACAAGCTCTACGAAGGTCTACACATCGAGATTTTCAAGCAGGGTATGATGATTTTGTCACTTGATTTTAATTTCAAATGAAGGAGAACCAAGTCATTACGAAGAAGCAATAGAGGTTTCAGATGGTGACAAATGGAAACATGCCATGCTTAAAGAGGAAATTGATGCTTTGATTAAAAACAAAACATGGATCGGTGGAAAAGAACGGGAAATCGGTTGGTTGTAAGTGGGTATACAAGTTGAAGAAATGTGTTGATGATGTTATTTCAAAGTACAAGGCGAGGCTGGTCGCAAAAGGGTTTTCTCGGGAAGCGGTATTGACTTTCATGAGATTTTTCTATTGTAAAAATTGTTTCTATTTGTATGGTGTTAGCACTAGTTGCATTGCATTATCTTGAATTAGAGCAGCTAGATGTTAAAAATGCATTTCTACATGGAGATTTAGATGAGGAAATTTACATGGAACATCGAGAAGGGTTGTTCAAAATCGCAACAAGAGGTTTGTTTGCAAACTCAAGAAATCATCGTATGGCTTGGGTCTTCAAGACAATGGTACCCAAACAAGTTTGATTCCTTCATGGTGAGCCATAATTTTAGAGGAGTGAATATGATCATTGCGTTTACTTTAAAAGGTTAGATAATGGCATGTTCATTATATTGGTATTGTATGTTGATGATATGCGTGTTACAAGCAAGAGCATGGTGATATCGGTGAGGTTAAAGGGATTGGTAGGACATTTGATATGAAGGATTTAGGAGCAAAGCAAGAGCAGATCTTGGGCATGGAGATACACAGAGACAAGACGAAAGGAAAGCTATGGTTATCACAAGAGAAGTATGTGGAGAAAATACCAGAGATTGGGTTCATGGATAAAGTGAAACCATGTGAATATCCCTTTAGCTTCGCATTTTAAAATTTCTTGAGTTTGTGTCCTAGTAATGATGAAGAAAAGGAGTATATGTCTCGTGTACCGTATGCCAATGCTGGTAGGAAGTTTGATGTATGCGATGGTTAGTACTAGACCGAGATATGTCACATACCTATGGTGTACAGAGATACATGGCAAAGCCAAGTAAAGAACAAGGCGATAGTGAAATGGGTGCCGGTATCTTTGCACAATGCTTATTGTATCACTTTTGATGGTTGCGGTGATAAGGTTTGCGGTTATGTTGATTCGATTTTGCAGGTGATTTGGACAAAAGAAGATCTACTTGAGTTATGTCTTTACTTGCAGGTGGTCCTAATAGTTGGATGTCAAAGCTTCGTGCTGTTGCTTTATCTGAGGCTAGTATGTTTTACTTCACATGCTTGCAAAGAGGCGTATGGTTAAAAGGTTTATTGGGTGAGTTAGGACAGTTTGAAAAGTGTAAAAAAATTTGATTTTTGATAGTCAAAGTGCAATTTATTGGCTAAGAATTTCATTACCATAGTAAGGAAACATATTCTTAAATACCATTATGTAAGACATGTTGTTGATGAAGGATTGATTCTTGATAAGGTCCACACTCAAAAGAATTGTGCAAGAATTGTGCAGACATGTAACAAAATCGGTTATATTGAGAATGTTGAGATGGTGCTTGGCTTCTTAAATATAGAAAGGTGATGAGCAATGAGCAAGGTATTAGGTTAATTGTTGTCAAGGTGGAGATTGTTGAGATTAGATGACAACCATTCCTCTTCCGGTGGATCAAGATCCTATTATTGAATTTTTGTTTAACAAGACAACTTTAGTTAGAATATGGATAAACGCATTAATGAATTCCTTTTGAGAATGCTATAAATCCATGTATGCCCAATAGGCTAAACACACAAAAAAATTAGAGTTGTAAGAGGAAGAATGTGTTGATTGTAATTTACAGATTTGAACAATAAGAGAATCGATACCGTTTAGTAGATGTTTCTCTTGAGGGTTTTACCACGTAAATCTGTGTTTATGGTTTGTGTCTTTTTGGCTATTTAATTTCATTTAACTTTATATTTTGTTGTGCTTAATCTTTTGATTGGCTATATAACAATAGGGTCTTGTAAATTCATTATGCAATCCAACAAGTTGTTGACAATCGTAAAAAAAAGAGATTTATTATTTTAATCGTATGCTTTAATTTGGGTATTTATTTAAAAACAATAGAAAAGTCTTGATAAGCATAAAAACAGAGAGTTGTTTTCGTGCATGAAATGGGTGTTCTGGTTTCCCTTTAGTGAGGGAAATGATTACATGAATTATTTTATTTTAAAAGTGTGACATTTTTTAACAACGAAATTATATGAATTAATTCAAATATATGGTCTATATTAAAAAAGAAGGGTAAGATGTGGTAAATTAATTTTACATTTCACGACAGGATGAACTCTACTCTGTGAATCTCTCAAGCTTCACCAAATTTGAATTTTAGTTCAGTTTATCATAAAATGGTCTCTGTGCTTACCCACACAATTTACTTCTGAAATCCTTAAAATGTCTAGCTATATCTATACCCAGCTAAAAAAGAAGGGTAAGATGTGGTAACTTAATTTACATTTCACGATAGGCAGAACTCTGTTTTGTAAATCTCTCAGGGCTCACCGCATTTGAATTTCAGTTCAGTTTATCATAAATTTCACTTTAGAGTACATGCATCTTTTCTTTTATGTCCTTTCCCACACAATATTATTCTGAAAAAAAATATGGTTATTACTGCAACCTGGTAAAATAATGATTATCTGTTATTGTGTGCATCAAAACCATTGTTCTTGATTAGATATTACATTTGATTTCTATGCTCTATAAAATAATGATTATCGGTTATAGTGTGCATCAAAACCACTATGCTTGATTAGATATTACATTTGATTTCTATGCTCTATAAAATAATGATTATCAGTTATTCTAGAATGACACAAGGCATTAAGAACCAATAAAACCTTGCCTCTACCTTGTGTAATTGTGTTTGAAACTAAGGACCCAAACCAATAAACTACACCCACTACGTTAAGGATGAAATACCTTAAAAGGATGAAATACCACTTGTAATGCTCAGGAAAAGATTCAATATTGAGAGATAAGTGGCGCAAAATTTCAATAGCTAATAGGCCACATTCCTCCTAGTTATGATTTTATTGCCAACTCTAGAATGTATTAAAGTAGGACATAGTTCTTGCACTTAATTGCTGATTAATGTTCGTTCTTTTCAAGAATGGGTGCATACTATAGCATCCTTAATCTATTTTAATTGTGCTACTGGTTCCAGTTCAAGAAATTTATAGATTATATGCCTCGCTAATTTGGGTTTTAGTTTAGTGTGTAGAACATAATCTGGGCAAGCCCCTTTTTCTTTAATAGGCCATGAGCTTTCTTTGTTTAGATCTTGGCATCTTTATCTTCCAATTACTAATCTGGGCTTTAGTTTAGTGTGTACAACATAATCTGGACAAGCCCCTTTTTCTTTAATAGGCCATGAGCTTTCTTTGTTAATTAGATCTCGACATCTTTATCTTTTAATTACTAATCTCTCTTTCATTGCTTTGAAATCAAGATATGCTTCTCCATTCAGATTTTTTTTTTTTTTTGCTTGTTAAATCTCAAATGAGGCTATGGTCTGCCTCAAACTGTAATACAAAATAATGGAACATAACTACTAGTGTATGTATATTCGATTTGCCATATTATTGCTTTACATAGAATCACAATGATGTTGCCTGGCTCCATGTCCAAACCGTTCCACGTGCTTTGTTAAAAATGAAGATTTCTTCTTGAAAACATCAGGATCCATTCAAATGATGTGCATATTCTTTTATCAGCGCATGATTTTGGAAACCAGGACAAGCTAACATGTTCAGAGAATTTTTATTAATGGAGTTGGTCGATTCTAGTTCGTAGTACGAGTCACAACATAGTCATGGAGACAACATCCTATGATTTCTTGCGCAAGACATGGCTGTAAAGGCAAGTTGTAGCTTTATATGCAAAGTACAAACATTGAAGTTCCTTTCTATTACCATCGTCACTTCCAAGGCCTAGCCCTGCAACTATTGCCTACAGGGTTCTTGCAAGCAATAACTGTTGTGTTCTGCAGATGATCTTACAGAACCTGCGCGAAAGGGTGCAGATTTTAGAGCATTTTGAATTCACATAACTAACTTTGTCATCTCAATCATCATACAAGTCATCGTCTTGGGATCAGAAGTACCCAAACAACTTGGTTCTGCTGCTACATAGCCCTTTGAGAGGAGCAAGAAGGAGCTTAAGAGACTCAGAATATTGTAGCTAGGTTGATGAATAGTTAAGATGATGGTGCGGTTGTGGGGGTGTTTGGCCATGGCATGTAGCATCTCTACCACGCTCAAAGTTGATACACTGTCAAAACCAGAGGTGGGTTCATCGATCAGCAACACAACATGCGAATGGAACCTGTGACGTCTCGATCGGATAGGAAGAAGACAGATTTAATAGTGATATGAGGGAGCTGGTGGATTTGTTATCTAAGTTGAACCCTGCAGCGGAGGAATTTCTACCTATATCCTATAGATCGCCGTCCATCAATGAAAACAACAATAATGATGCCAACATCTTTGCCAATGTAATTTGCTTGCTTTGTTTTTTTATTTGTATCATCTGTTAAATCTATGAGTATGATTTTGCATTTCCTCAAATAATTTGTGTTTTTACTTGTGCTTTTGATCTGCACTGGATTTTTGTACTTAGCTGACGTTTTCCCCCATTTGTAGCGAAAATACATCTGATTTTCTGTGTGGTTATTGCATTTCATTCTAGGATGGATACTTATTGTTTTTGCATTTTGTGAGCGGATTTATTCTGCATTTCCTGCCAAAGGATGCTTTTTCATTAACAAAATAGCTTGGACTATGATATGTTGAGATGGTCGGTGTTAAATATAGAAACATTAAAACTACAAGGTGTTTACAACAATTGAAGCATACTTTTAATAACATGTGTTCTCACTAGAAATATGGTCATACAAAACTACAAAAATCATCTAATGTTTTTGTTTTAAAAACTTATATATGTTTGACTATAAACTAAATCCAAGAATGGTTTCCTTTTCATGAAAATTGTGGTCAATATTTGTACAATTATGGAGACATAGCATGTGCATACAACTGAAAGAAATGCAGTCAGATATTAGTAAGTTCGCTTATTTTCCTGTTTAATGTGGAATCAGGGGTTGCAGTTTTAATTTTAACTTCTAACTTAAATGATTGGACAAATAATAGCAGAAATTCAGATGACCCCAACAAGTTAGTTGACAATGGAAAATAAAAATTTCAATTTCTTCTAATCTAATAGATTGTATGTATTCCAAAAGTAATGTTTCACGGTTTCACTGCAGGCCACTTTTTCCGTGCATGCATAGTGATAGCAATCTGTGGGGAAGAACAAAAACAGAGAACAAAATTAAGCACCATTGGTCTAAGTTGCCTCAATTCATTTCAAAGTCTAAACAACATTTTAGCAAGGCGCTAACGTGTAAGGGAGACACCCATGGTCATGAATTTCACTGAAATCGATAAATTTCTCACACAACCAATTATTCAATCATGCAATGAGCAGTTTCAGAAGTGCTTGTTAAGGGATGTAACGTAATATGTTTTAATGCAGGTTCCTAGGAGTCTAGTTGCATTCCAATTTCATAAAACTTGTAGGTCATGCATATAGCCAATTGTCCATAGCAGAGAACTTAAAATATAATACCATTTCAGATCACATTGCATAATCTGTCAATATTTTTGTTTCTTCTAACATTTTGTGAAACAGTAAGTTATGCACTCTAAACTGGGAGACATGGCATTGAAATTGCATGATTTACTCTTCTTTCTGCAATCTAACATTGAGTAATTTTCTCTGAGATGATTTGTTAAAGGAACCTAATAAACACTTTTAGTACCCATAATCTACAAATACCAATTCCCTTTCCCATTTACATTTGCAAATGACATTCACAGCAGTTACTGTTGTTGCAACGCAACCCTTGTTTAAAACATGAACCCTTTAAAAACACTACCCGCACTTTCTATTAAACCCAACCACCTAATAAATTTAAAATCAGGAGATAAGATTTTAAAGCACACGGTTAAATGGTTAAGGTGGCCTGGTCAAGGGCACACTGAGTTAGATGGCCGGCATGGTGGGGCGAGGGGGAAGAAACCCACGTGGTGGCTCATCATGGCAGAAGACAGCGACAAAGGTGGGAGCTTGGGGCTAAAAACGTTCAGGTAAGGTAGAAGATGCAGAGTGCAAGGGAGAAGGACGCAGCAAGGCCGAGCACAGGGCACGAGCCGAACAAGAAGACGCTGAAGGAGCCGATCCATGAGTGAGGTAAGCGGGAAGAAGCATGATGCAAAGTAACCAAAAGGCTTAAAACCACGAGCTCAACCTGAGATCAAGGCAACTTGGAAGAAAACACAGCAAAACAAACCACAACAGATGTAGCTCGGCGCAAGAAAAGTAAAGGGCAAGGTAAACACGACAAAACCAAAGCAGAGATGCTCGAAGCAAGGAAAAAATAATGCAAAGAGTAACTCGAAGCAAAGAAAAAAATAATGTAAAGAGTAACTCGAGCAACATGACTCAGATGAAATGAAAGAGCCCGTCCAACGCAACAAGGTTTGAATGCAAACATACAACTCGAATACACCAGCTCGACTCACCAACAAGCCAACTCAATTTGGAGCCCAACTCGCCAGCACGAGCTGGGTGGGTCAGCTCGCCAAGCAGCTAGGAGTAGACCGTTGCAGATCTCACTGGGGTTATAATGGAGAAGGAGCAGCAAGGGATGCAAGGAAAACAATAGGAAAACTAGGTAGGAGGAGGTCTGAATAGGCCCAAAAAACAAGAATTTTAAAAAAAAATCACTTTTATTTTTAAAAAATTGTTAAGGCCAAAATTGTAAAACCAACCTCGAAACATCTTTCCCACCAAATATAACGATAACTAGCTAAATCACTGGTGCTGAAAATTGAAAACCTACACATGCACAAACCCGAAAACACAAAAACTCCAAACAACATCTATTAGAACCAGTTAGCAAGATTCCAAATAAACAAACAAAAACTTGCACGAGGAATGAAAAAAGCGAAACTGGAAGTAATTAGCAACCCAAAGTTCGAGTGCGTGTTTATGAACAAGAGATATGATACCATGCAAAGAGTGTTTGATGAGAATCGATCTGAAACCCCATGCACATTGAAGAGCTTGTACTTGACCTATGACGAGATGTTCTAAGTAATCAACAAGAATCACAAACAATGGAAAATCATGCATAAGGTAAACATGTCTACTCATTCTCATAAATCAAAAAAGGAGGGTACATATAAGAGTGTTGTGTAACTCCCGTTCCTAGACAATCATTCCCTGTAAGAGGGAAAGAGGAGTTACGATTCCAAATAGGGAATGTAACTCATATGACACCACCGATGCAAATGACAATGACAAAATCTATCACTTGTCATATAACACCTAAGACCTATGAACTCACTAAGCAAGATGACTCACCACGTGATGTAGACAAGACCCGAGTGATGACAAGGTAAGTCATACACACCAACAGATACTTCGATGTGTTTGGAATTTATTCCATACCATGAAATAAAAAGCATGGTGTTGACGCATTAGCTTGCGTGGATAACACCTTGGAGCCAATATAAATTTCAAATCTCAAATGCTTCTCGGTCGAATTAGTCTCTCGACCATCAATCCTAGAAAAATTAAGAATTTTCACATGTTCAATGATGAAAAGAAAATCATAGAGTTTTTCTCCAACTATGGTTACTTTGATGCATAAATTATTGATGAAACTAGTAGAGAAGAACCTAAATGGGTAAAGATTGAGTTCTAAACTTGAAGACCAATGACATGCTCACTTACATCATATCCCTATAAAGTCTATTTTATATGGATCACTATGAAAATAATGAAGAAATCACCTCCCCTTGTGAGAGTGTAATATCATTCTTTCAATGTGGGAGACTACATTGATCAAAGAATGTGCTAATTGGAGAATCTTACACCTCATAAGAGAAATAAATCTTGGTTTACACCCTCAAATGATACCAATATGTTATTGCATGGAGCTCAATGACTTGCAAACATTTGATCCCTCTATCCCTGACACATACCATCCCCTTGAATCCTAAAACAAAGCCATTTCTTTAGAGGCGAGAGGACCATCAATCCCTTACTTGAGCCTCTCATATGAAGAAAGTGCTAAAGCTATTGAACATGTGCTTCATTTTTCCAATTCGTCACTCTACTTGGGTCACCAACCTTGTTTATGTTTGCAAAAAGAGTAGATAAATTCACCTTTGTGTGGATTTACGCAATCTAAAAAGGCCTCTAAGAAATATTATTACCCATTTCTATCTCTAGATGAGGTACTCTAGATTGTGGATAGTGCGAAATGATGTCCCTTCTTCTATGGATAATTAGGATGCAATCAATTCATTATGCATAAATAAGATAGGATAAAAACAACCTTCACCACCAAGTGGGGAACATTTACATATTAGAAAATTTTATTTAGTCTTATCAATGTTGGCGCAACCTTTCATCATGCCATGGATATAACTTTCAAAGACCTTATAAGAAAGTGCATCATTGTTTACATGGATGACCTCACATTCTTCTTGAAGGATCACATAAACCATGTAAAGGATATACCTAGTTCTCCAAATATGTTGTGAGCATGACATCTCCCTCAATCCAAAGAAGTGCATCTTCGAGGTCACCAAAGGTAAACTATTAGAGCCTATCATCTCTAATAAGGAATATCCATTGATCCCAAAAGAAATAAACCTATATTAAATATACCCTTCCCCAACATCCAGAAAGAATTGAAATATTTCTTGAAATATTAACTTGTAAGTTTATTTCAGAGATTTTTGAGATAGTCAGACCAAGGAGGAAGTGCAAACCACATTCATAGAAATCAAAGAAATAATTACACGATATCCGGTTCTTACATCCACTTTTTCCTCTCGAGAACTCTTGTGCATCTATCATGACCCAAAAGAAAATGGAAGTTGATAACGAGATGCTTATTGTGTTCACGAGTTCACCTTTGCACAATTTCAAACTTCACTATTCTTCCATTGAAAAATAGGCCTTCGCATGATTTTAAAGGTCGTGAATAAATTCAAGCACTACATCTGCGTAGTAAATTTATTGCTATAGTTCGACCACGAAGTCAAGCTTAGCGTAACTTCCCGGCATGTTCCTGTTGACTTCATGTAAAAGAATAGAACCTATGATCGGTCGTTCAACATTGCATAGGCCCCACCAACCGCTCACCAAGCACGAGCAATGTGGTAAACAGCCGTGCGAGGACTATTTAAGTCGATCGCTTATACGAATTCGGAACGCACGGTAAGATAAGGTTTTCCCGAAGTCAAGACTATGTTGATACATAATAAACTAGGAGAGCATTGCAGAAAATGGGTGACCATCCTCCACTAATTCGAGTTAGAGATCCATCAATGAAGATAATAAGAGGTATGGGGTTGAGTCACGTAATGACAGAGGTTGATCCAAAGCCGAGGTGTTAGCGGTACACAGATGAATCACTCGCTTTTTGATGAATTATACCGAGACATAGCTTATTATTTTCTCAATCAAAGATGTCATATGCACCTAAACTAAACACATCATAGGGCCTTGTGTTTGAAAAGTGGTAAATTCGTGATAAAATATGATGTGCATTCTACCGAATAAATCATGAAGGCGTCTATTTTGATGTCTTTCTCAAGAATAAGCTTCGTAGTATTGTGTGATTTCCATGAGAACCATGCAATCGGCCATGGACTCAACACTTCAACTACATGCCAAATTTTAAGAGCAGGCTACTATTGGCCCTATTTTCAATGATGTGCATGCTCATGTTATGGGTTTCCACATTTTCTATACTATTGCAATAAGATAGCACAATCGTGTCATGCCCTTATGCAACCCATTATTAAAGCACACTCTTTTCTAAATGGGCATTGGAATTTATTGGTGTTATTAAAAAAAATTCAGCTAGCCACAAATTTATCCTCATTGTGACTTATTATTACACGTGTCGGGTAGAAGCATGACCATTCAATAATTGCACCATGGTATTCGTCATCAAGTTCATAGAGTACCACATCATCACTAAGTTTGGTATTCCATTCACACGAGTATGTGATAATGGATCTACTTTTTCTTCCGCTTACTTACTTGAATGGGCATATGATCATAAAATTATTCTAATTTATTATCCTCTAACTACTATCCACAAGGAAATGGTCTTGAAGAATTGACTAATAAGAATTTGATGGATGTTATCAAGAATACCCTAGATAAAAATATGAGAGACTAGCATAATCAACTCAAGTATGCCCCTCGGTTAGATAGAACCGGTATTAATTTTCCACTAGGTACCACACCTTATGATATTTTCATGGCCTAGACTGGACCTTCCGGTGAACTTAATAATCCCCAAGATCAAACTCATGCAAGAATATTTAGGGAATGAAACATTTGAGGCTCAACTCATCGGCGTCATGCAATCGGATGAAAAATGTGATGAAACCCTCGCTGACTTTAGTAAGCACCAAATGTCATCAAATGTTGCTTTGATAATAGAACTAAGTTAAAATCCTTTATAATATCATAGTTGGTGTTGCTTTGGGATAAGGCACATGAGAAAAATGGGAAACATAACAAATTCAACAAGCTTTGGCTTGGCCTCTTCTAATTTTTGAAATTTTGGGTGAAAACACCCTCCGGCTTAAGAACTTTAACAATGAGGACATTCCATTACTAGTTAATGGGTGCTTCCTCGAGAATTATTTCTATGCATGAGCCACTTCTTGTGTTGCACCTTAGTGCACTCTAATCTAGGTAAGCATGTGCCTTGTACATAATTTTTCCCTTCTTTCTAGGTTATCTTTTTTTTTTTTCCCGAGCATTGATTTCATAATTTACTTTGATAATTGTTAATAAACTTGCGCACATTTGCACAATCCTTATTTTAGGTTGTCTCCTCTAAGAAATATATTTCTCATGCACTACCACGAGATATTCATGTTTTACTAGGCTGATTATAGATATTTGTTGTGTTGAGTTAAATAATCGATGACAATGTTGCATTCTAATAAGTGTGTTTTTCAAGAGATTTGGTGGAATGTGTGATATAATTTGGTAAGTATAGTTGATTGTTTTTTTTTTTCAATTTAAGAGACTAATCTTTATTTTAAAGTTTTTATGTGGATTTAGAAATATTGAGGCTCCAAAAGGATTCATACACTAACATACACACTAATGGTGTCTTTCAAGTAATATGTGAGGCCAAAAGGAATCATATGCGCGTCGCTTGTTTATGCCCATCATTTCACTGGATACATTGGTTCACAAACCATGTGCATTCATTGTGTGCGCACTAAAACAAAATGAAGAAAAAAATTCAATCAAAGTTTAAAGTGTTTTCGAATATTTCTTTGCATAAGCGTGTTTTTGGTAATCTCTACCAGGGGCTATGAACACCCAACCGATAGTGGATCGAGGCCGTGATTGGAACTAAAGGTATATATATCATGCTATAGATAATTGGCTAGCAGTAGAGAAATTCCTTACATCAATTCCCACCATAAAATTATAAAATAAAAAAATATAAAAAATCGTACAAACAATTACGCACACCATGAGAATTCCTTATGCCAAGAAGAAAATAAATAAGGCAAGGTACCTAAATCCATTCACACACACCAAACTATTTAAAATGTTCTCAATTTAGTATGTCACATCACAAATTTAAATTATTAGATTGTGCTCTTGTTTTGATAACACAAAATCTTTGATTGTGCTTCACTAATTTGTTACAAGTGCGAACCAAAGACCCTAGGTTTGATAGAACACTTGTAGTTTTCTCTAACATAATCACCATTTGTTTTTGTGTCCATAATACACCCTTAATTTCACAATAGAAATCATGGAACCTCTAGGCCTCCATGAGGCAATCCAAAATTGTGTGCACCCCTGTTTTGACACATCTTTTGTGCAATTACCTTTCTCAAAATTTTCATGGCTTAGTCACTTTTTCTTGGACTAATTTTTCTCACATCTTTCACAAATATGTTCTCTTTATTGCGCAAAACATTCATAATAATTCTATGCAATCCTTACGTGTGTTTATCTATCTCTGTAATGCTTTTACCTATTTTTACATGCCCTCAACCATTCACGTTCATTCTAGATCCAACATGTGGTATCCTTTGCATTCAAAACTAGCTTTTCATAGTATTTGTGCAACTTCAACCTAAGTCCTATGAACCAATTAATGCCCCATGACATTTTCACTCACCCCAAGCTGCGTAATACTTGGTAAAATTCTCGTGCATGCCTAGCACTTAGTTGATTTCATGACCTCAGTACAAAACAAGCTAATGTGTGCATACCTTCATGCACACCAAGTAAAATTTCTCCCCACACTTAACTTATTATGTTCTGCACTAATTTTCTTCCTTGTTTACTCGATGGATAGGAGGAATTTGGAGAAAGGCGCTAAGGAGAACTATGTGCTAAGAAGAAATGCATGTACCATCCAAATACAATGAAGGAATCATACAGGACATCTCTCATCCCACAATAAAGGAAATTATTATCATCACATAGACATTTGTATAGACTAAAGGATAACTCTAGCATGCGGTCCATTGTGTAAACCCTCTATGCACACCATTGTGCGCGCTGCAAAATAGAGATGCAGAAAATGACAACTGTCAAGTCGGATAGAAACAAATCATCTCCTACAATTTTTAGTGTTAGGTCAATCAATTTTTAGAGGATCTAAGTGTGTGTAGATACCATATCAAAAGGTAGTTTTCTACCTTAAATGAGGAATTTGAATCTTACAATCAAGCCCGCCATATACTACCCTGGAACCTAAAAAATATGGGTGTACCATATTTAAGCTTGTTCTTAAGCCTTGCACCATTTTAATGATTACATTCCTTCTTTGCAGAGGATGTTCTCTAAACAAAAAAACCTTCTATATGTCCAACTAGGTGTTTAATGTAATCTAACTATGCATCTACCATGTAAATTTTAAATTGTTAAATCCAAGCTATGAAGAGCCTACCATCATGAATGTTTATGTAGCATTGTTCATCTATGTTTTTCCTATAAATACTCGAGATCAAATTGTTTATAAAGGTCCTTGAATTTGGAATATAAAAACTTCTAAGATTTTTTTGCACTTGCTTTTTCTCACTTGGCTATCCATGTTCTTGGTCTAAGTTAGCTATTGATTTTATCTTGTTTCATTTTGAATGAGTGTTAAGGACTATAATATTGTTTGAATGCAATATATTTTGTTCACAACTAGAATGTCAAAGAGTGTGTCCTATTTGTCCAATGGCGTTGCACAATCCTCTTAGTTTTCTAAGCCTTTCCCCTCCGAATAGCATACATGTCTATGTCTTGATCGAGTGCATAGTGGTGAGTGTGAACATGGTTTTATGACCCTTGGCATTCAAATTTGCTAGAGTGAGAAACACATATTTTCTAATTATTCTTTTTTTCCTTACCTTACTCTTTTTGCACATTTTTAACAATTCTATTAGTATTATGACTAAAATCTTGTAACCTTTAATCACCGTGCAATGTATGTTTATATTAAAAGTGATATTAATAGTTTGATATTAGCTTTATTGAATTTCACGCAATCATTAATATATGAATTAATATCGATTAGTTTTTTCGCTTATGGAATCCATGAGGTGATTCCTTTGTGATGCATTCCCTAAGCCACTAGTTTCTCATCGGCTAGAGATAGAAAGTAACCAACAAACACACTCAAAATCATAAACATTCACTCTCCCTTGTATTGAGCTATTCCAAACATATTGTTCGGTTTTCAAGATCTGGTGAGAGAAGAAAGAAACCTTGGAGAAGGATTTCTTACATTTTCATTGAACTACATGTTGTTCCTTCTTGCACACATGCCTTCTTTTCAAGAGAGATAGAGTCTTTCCCATTTGTACGAGACTCTATCTAGGTTTCCCATGCTTGTATGCACCCTTTGATTACCTTCCATCATCATTATCATCCCTTGGTTTTGTGGGAATGGAATCGAGGTGGGATACTCGTGGATATCAACAGTAGTCAAGAGAAACATGGGCACATAACACTAAGCTAAGAAAACTAGTAATTAAAAAGGGGATAGACATAGTAGCATAATCAATTTTAAGAGGTATATAAAAACATGCCAAATTTGATCCTAATACCAAATATCACTTTTTTTTCTTGCATATAAAAGAGGATCAAGTAGCTTGAAATCGCATATATTATGTCTAACACTACTATCAATCAAAAATTATGTATAAGATGTTATAAAAAAGCATGAATGTATAATGTTTCGAGAAAAATTATTATTGATATTAGTGTCATCAAATGTGATAATAGGACAAGAATATGACATAGTAATAATAGTACCAATCATAGCACACAATGGATTATTATAAGGAGGATGAGGCATAACACAATAAGTATTGTGCACTTGAATTAGATTTAGTAGCATTGGGATTAAGAAGGGGTCCATTGAAGTTATTTAATTTCACGTTATCATTGGAAATATTGGATGATTTAGTAGGAATTCCCCATTCAATATCATTATCATCATTAAGATCTTATATGGCATGACAAAGCTTAACACATTGATGAGTAGAATGGCCAACACATCTATGATAATAATGAAAAGGAATTAACATTGAAACTCTTACCATGAGGCTTTTTGTATCAACCTTGAGACTCAAAGGGAGAGATACAAGGTTACACTCAATTAATTATTTAATAACTAGTTGAGGTGTGCAAGTAAATCAAGTGAATTACCATTGAGGTAATTGAAGATTTTTTGTTGATATACAACATTAGCATTAGCTTTAACATCATTTTTGTCATTTTCATTTGAAATTATGTTTGAAATTATAAAAAGTATAACATTTTCCATAACATTATATGGATGATTAATATTTTTCAAATAAATAGGTATAAAATCCACAAACATTATAACATTTTGAAGGAGGATGTGGATTTCCCAAGACATAGGAACTGCTAGATGTAGAAATAATAGGCAAAGCCACATGAGGTAAAGTGATAGATATAGGTAAAAGTGTAGCATCATGAACTAAGTTTTTAACACCACATGTAGGATCTAAGGATAGATAAGATATATTAGAATACAAACCATTTGTAATAGGAATAGGAGAAGTAAGTGCATCATCTAAAACGTGTGTAATATGTTTATCACAATAAGAGAAATATTTTCATTGTAAGAAGTTTTCAAATCATTATGTATAAGAATAGTATCAAAAATAGTTTCATTATTCTAATTGCACTTTTTGTTATAACATTATCTAAAGAAAAGGATGTTCAAATGCATCATTTGATATTGAATTAATTGTATCATTTTCCTTGTTGATAAAAGATAAAGATGCATTACTAAGGTTTGTGACATGATAATGTATAATAGGAAAATAAGTATCATCATGTCCATTATCGTTAGAATTATTTTTATTTAATCATGATCACAATTTTGAACAATATTAGAATGTATATCATGTGTATACGTAAGACTAGGAGAAACTATTAGATCACAAATAGGGGATGTATCAAGGGAAGAGGGGCTAGGAAGTTTGGAAACAAGTACATGGCATAAATAATGAGCAAAACAAAGTGCACATTGGAGGTCCCCATTAGGAGAGATCTTTATTCGTTAGTAAGCCTTATTAAACTCATCTTGAAGTGTGGTGCCTTTGGATGAATTCATATAAAGAGACTACAATATTAGGAACATGTGCCATGCTATAAAAAAGAGAGATAAAAGCTAGGACTAAATAATAAATTAGGAAATAAGTGGCAAATGGAAGGCTCACGGTCAAGAGACCAAAGGATAGGACCTAAAAAGCGACTTTTAGAAAAAAGAAATATTTGTCAAATTAGTGAAATCACTAATTATAAAACTATAATATGAATTTTATGAAACCAAGAGAGGTATTTTAGGATATAAATATTATGAACAAAAACCTCTAGGATATTTGCAAATATTTTTATAATATTCCAATTATTCCCTTATTACTAAAAATAACAAAAATTAAATTTTAAAAATTATGCTAAAAATTATGACAAACAAAAAGAAGGATTATTTCAATTTATCAAAATAAATCAAATATGAGAAGAATTTGAAAAAATATTTTTTTATTATTGAGATATGTTTCAAGAGGTGATTTTGTTTACTAGAAACCCTTGAAATAGGTCAAAGAGGAGAACTACGCATGGAAACCTAAGGGAAAATTTGAAAACTAGATTTAGGGCATGAAATATATATAAATTAGAAGTAAATTTGATTGAAATCCATAGAATATTAAGAAATATGAAACCATATGGTAGGGAAGGTTATACAAGATCAAATTCTAGGTCCACCAAATGTTTACACCCTAAAACCTCTCTACAAGATATTATTATATGGAAGGATGTAAGATATGTTATAGGTAAAATATTGATTCTAAATAAATTAAACTACATTCATGATAAAATCCATAATATATTAAACAATGATATAGTGATAAAATTATAGCATAAAACACAAAAAGGGATAAAAAAATAGTTGTACAAAGATAGACATAAGTGATTTGGGGCGTGGACTTTCTATAATGGTTGATATGAACTGATGATGCTTTATTTTTAGACTATAGCTAGAAAATGCCCCGTATAAAAACCCTACAAATATGGATAAGTTGTAGTATAGTTTATTCTTACTTCTATGGTTTCATCCTAGAGAATGATGGATCTTTGTAACTTTTCTTGTCTATCAATGGTTTGGAAATATTTTTCATTTTTATTCTAAATTTCACACACATTTGGTACCACTTGTAATGACATACAATAAATAGAAAATATCAGCTTTTTTTTATTAAAGGTAAATAGTTTTTTGAAAGGGACTATACCCTTATATACAAAATGGGAGGCCTAACCACCAGAATAAGAGTGAGAGAAACAAAAAAGGAACAAGAACCAAGAAAGTCATAATAACCAGTGTACCCAAGTGCCAGCAAACCAAAAAAACAAACCATAACCAAAACTGCAAAAGAGCAGCAGAAAAGCAGCAACAGAACAACAAGTACTACGCCAAAAACCAGCTTGAGCAGCGAAGATCCTCAGCTATTTCTTGGCAGCTTTGGCAATTCTGGATTTGATATTCTGCCATGAGGTGAACATGGCCAAAGTCGTCATGTGAGTAGGATCAGTGATATCCAGCTGTTGGATTGTTTGCTTGCTTTCTTGTTCCGATCCCCAAAGAGTAGCTGGAATGCCACTAAGATTGGAGACACAACGAATGTGTTGTTCAATAAATTCCTCAATTGCATTAAAGATAGCCATATTATAATCATGGCGAGTCTTAGTTTTGCCAAGTCTGTTGTCCAAGGAATAAATTTTTTTGTATATGCTTTCCAACTGATTGTTGTCAATAACGGCCTCCTCCTCCTTCAAGCGCTTACCTTTTTGTTTAGACAACTGCTTCACTTCCTCTTTCAACAACAGAATGTCAGCTTCCATTGCATCCAATCTTTTCTAGTGCTCTCAGTATTAGTCTCCTAAGCCCCCGAACTACTAATGTGGAGGAGATTGTGAGCAACCTCAACGTCCTGAGGCTCTTTCCCGAGACAGGGGTTTCCAGGTTTAGCCTTTTAGAGGATCTGGTTCTAGGCCTGTTCGAGGTGGAAAGGGTGGGGGCAGAGGTGGAGGGGATGAAAGGGGAATCGAGAAGGACGGTGAAGGGAAGTAGCCTCGGTGAAGGGGGTGGAAGGCGCGGTATCCGCTTCGGTGAAGGGAGCGGGGAGGGACAAAGGGGAGACAGGAAGACCAGGAAACTTGGAAAGGCACAACTTATGAATCAAGAAGATTAACCCCTGATGCAACGGGACAGCTCATGCATGTTTTTGAAACTCTAAAATAGAACGCTCAAGAGAGTTGAGTAAGTAGTGCGGGAAACATACCGTAAAGTTCCTGTGAAAATGGTTGAGAAACACAAGGTGCTTGGAGGGCACAGTGACAAATCTCCCTTCAAGAGAAATGTATTTTACCATAATACGAGTGATCTCATCAAAAGGTGAGGGAATGGAGTTGATCGATAAGAACTACTAGTAACAAAAACCAAATTCTCATTGTCCTCTGCAAATTTCTTCTCCTCTGCCTGTCTGTCAATTCTTTTATTGAAGAACCTGTAACCATCCATTCCCAAACCGGTAGCCTCGGCAATTAAATCTTCACTAATCAGAACTTTCTGGCCCCCATACTCGACTTTACGGTCTTTCCAGTCCTTAGCAACAGAGATGTTTTGATCATGCCCCTATATTTTTTCTATGAAATTCGTGACACCTCCCTTGTTTAAAAGATTCCAAAGCTCATCGTTGTTCTTCCATTCTAGGTCCGAACTAGGTTCTATCTGGCATGGGGCTCCACCCATATTCCCTGAATTTGTATGACTAACAGTGACAACACCAAGCTCCCTTTGAGAAATGCGACAGTAGAATGCCTTGTTTTGATTTTTGAACCCACGGTGACGTCTAGCTCTGTTATTACTCACACGAGGGAAGGGTGTGTGGTATAGCCGTTGCTGATGTGGCACTTCCCATGAGTGTGATCTTTGTTGGTTTGACCTTGCGAGTTCACGCATGCATGAGCATTAGTTTTCTGAATAATCCACTCCTGCTCATCATTAGCCTTACCACGGGCTTGAGAATCTGTAAGATGTTGATTAATAGCAGCTAAAGGCCTAATATTACCCTCATGTGCGGCTTTATACTTAATATAGAACCACTCTAAATCATCATTATACTTAGTGTGATCTTGAATGCCCATAAAACTCTGATCAAGTGCTGATTTAAACCGATCCGCTCGTGTGCTAAAGATCCCATCCTTATAATCATTAGTTCTATCCCATATTTGTATGTCCATAATTATCCACTTGTATGTTGTTTTTAATCTGCTCAGGGATGTGAACACTATTATCCCATATAGTAAGATTAACATTTATACCATAGTTAGCCAAAGCGTCTGCCACCTTGTTACCCTCCCGGTAGGTATGCTTGAATAGAAAATCTTAGTTACACATAAAAAATTTCATAAAATTATTAAATAAAAAGGACAAATCCATGTGGGTACGGCTGGACTAACCCTCATATTCAACTCATCCTAAACCAATCTAGGCATTACACTACATCCCCCTAAGTGGGAGAAATCCTCGTGTAGCTCTCATATTGTTAGTAAAAGTAGTGTATGCAATATAATCCAACCCCTTATATTTCCCTTGTGTTTCTTGACACAAATTATAGTGAGTGTAACTATAGATAGACTAGAAATGTACCCAAAGCGGTAGTAGTGTGATGTGATGTTCTTGAGATATTAAGAATAATCCCAATTTTCCCATAATACCTTTGATAATTCTTAGAGTGACTTGATCTTGCTAAGACATAACTCTAGGACATTTACATGCTTGGTAATGGATGCGGCTAAACTCTTGAACCTAGTTTGAGTGCTTTGGACCTATTTAGTGGTTGTTCTTAAGGATGCACATCTACTATAGGAATATTTAAGAGTGTTTTAGTATTGATATTTTCCACTAGGATTGCTAGAAAATTATAGTTGATTTATTAAGTTTATTTGATTTACTTATATAAGTTTTCATAGGTTAGATATCACATTAAGACTGACCTAAGGAAGATGAAACAACACACATAAGATATTCAAATTAAGAAAAAAAAAAAGTCACTAGAAGAGAGGAGATGATATCATACATGTCATCCCAAACCATGGTAGTGATCTAGCCTTGTTTTTGAGTTCCATACATGGGGATCTAATTATAATAGAGTGAGATTTTGGGAAATCTCATTAAGGATAGATTATTGCTTTAAGTAGTTAAAATTGTCTAAATGAACAATAAATTAATCTACATATATTATCGAGTCATAAGAGAGAGAGAGAGGAAGAATGATATGTCAAAGTAACTTAGAATGTGAGCATTTTTCTTAGTATAGGAGTGAAGCCAAACTTTTCATTTCCAAAGGATAAGTTACTAAATTTGAGCATTTACACTTAGAGAGTAACTTCATAAGGCTAACAATTTGTTGATAAACCACAAAATTATATGGTTGAATGGTTTTCTAATGGGAAAACCTAGGAACTTCATATATATTGTTGTAATGTCAAAATTGGAGTTTTCATAATACAAATTAATTACTACATGTAGATGATAAATTACAAGTATAAATGTAGTAATTAGACAATAAATCATATATTCTAATTTTTGTATTATAATTATACCAATATTAAAACTATAGAAATTTAGATAAACAATGTGTGGGTTAGGTTTTGGAACATATTCACCCAAAATTAGATGATACATAGTGATAGTGATTTGAAAGTTATAAAATGAGTTATGAAAAGTGTTAATGAGTTATACTAAAAATATGTGGTGAAACTAAGAGGTTGAAAAAAATCATGTTGGATAAAGTCACCTAGGTGGATTTGACCTTTATGGATGGATTTTTCCTTATGTACATATGATATGAATTCTATCTCGAAATTATGATCTTTTGCGTTCTAGGTTCTGGTCCCGCACTTAGATTTCCATGGTTGTGACTCTATAGTAGATTAGGGATTTCTTTTGTAAACCTTATCTCTCTCCTTAAATACATGAAAAATGGGTTGGTCTTGTTGGTCCTCAAATTGATCTTGCCCCGTTTATCCTTAAAGTTCTTCAGTTTACGGGCTTTATCGTCTTCTCTATCTCCCGTATTGATGCATAAAAAATTTGTCCCCCATTTGGTTGCCATGATCAGTCCCTTCCTTGGTTGAGGATCACTTAAAAGTCCAGAATTTGTTTTTCGTTCCTCTGTCCATGAGAAAGAATTTGTAACTTGGGTGAAAACTCGGGTTTTTCCCTTCCTTCCATTTTCTACAGTCACATTTTGTTGTCCCTATCATTTTTGTCCCAAATATCTATGGAAACGTGATTGGATATGGCTCAGAGGATCATATTTGGGCCTTATATCATTTCTAAATTCTCTGTCCTTGAAGAAGGATTCATTTCTAAGCACAAATGGTGATTTTCTTGCATTTTATGGTTTGACAAGTGTATTTTTCTGGTCAAATTTACATCTCAACATCTATGGAAACATGGCCCTTTCTGGTTGGATGCGGCTCGGTGAGGCACTTTGAAAATTATAAGGCCCACTTCAACTCAAAAATTTTCCACGTGGAGGGTCGATGCTCATCTGAAAATTCACCTTTTGGTTTGGCCTTGGAGTTGCGCCGAGGAGACATGTGGAGGTTTCGCTACCATTCCCTAAACTTAGAAAAAAATTCATGCATCCGGTGCAACTTTGGCGGACCATGGACATGTGGAGGGCCAGCACTCATTTGAGGATTCACCTCAGGGTCCCACCTTAACAATTGCGACAGGGAGACATGTGGAGGCTTCCGTTGACTCCGCTCTATACTTAAACTTTTCAAAGAAATTTTCTAAGGCCTGGGACACGTGGAGGGACTACGCATGTTTGGGGACCGGCCCCTAATTTTATTTTGAAGAAGCGCCAGGAGGACACTTGGAGGCTTCCGCTCACTCTGCCTTTCTTGGAATTTTCAATGACCAAGTAAAACTATCGTGGACCCTGGACACATGGCGCCTTCCATGATCCTTCAACTTTTTAACAACTCACAACCGAGACACATGGTGAGCCCGTGCTTGTTCGGGGTCTCCATTTTTAGGACCATAAATGTGTGCCAAGGCAACATGTGGAGGCTTCGTTGGCTCCTTTTTGTTGAGACTTTTCAAAGGCCAAAAGGTATTTTCTTGGGCCTAGGGCACGTGGAAGGCCCGTGCTTATTTAGAAACTTGCCCCTGTACTTATCCTTTTGTTTGAGCCAAGGAAACACGTGGGTGACTATAATATAAAGTAGAAAGAAGGGGCGAATCAACGATTGTTGTGCATTTTACATGTTTTTTCCGCCATTTTTCTCCAAGACTCCTGGAGATGCAAATATGCACTATTTTTCATCATTTTTGATTAAATTCCTTGTCATTTTGTCTGCAAAGAGCCATTGAATAGATTCGAACTTAATTTGTGAGTCAAGGTTTGTTAAGGTCAATATTTTGAAGTTGGAATTGCTCGGGCACTTGTAAAAATGGGAATTACCTAGAGAAGATGGATGTGGGGCAGAATTGCAAAGGAAAGAGAGGGAAATGAATGAAATGATGGAGGTTGCAGGTGCAAAGGATGAAAAAGGTGTTGCCTCGAGGGCGAAAAGGATTACTGTCAGATCCAGTTATGCAGAGCCTCCGGAAAATTATTAAAAAGGGGATTTCTCACATGATAGAATCATAATGATTAGAAGGATTTCCAAAAAGTTGTGGCATGGCATCCTAGTCATTAGTTGAGGGCCTAAGAAACATGATCAGTTCACAATTGGTCCACCTGGCAGCTTTCGGATGCAAATTTGTTAAATGTCACTTTCAAGAAAAATTGGTAACAAGCAAAGGTCCCTTGAATATTCTTCTCTTTTGGGGGAAATTGAGTGAGTAAAATGTATAAATGCAATGAGAATACTCTTGCAAAGGGTCGAGGATTAAATTTCATGAGAAAATTTTAGAAAATTCTGAGAAACCCGTCTAAGATACGTGGTTAATTTCCTTTGTGTTAGATTTTCTAGCATGTTAAGTTGGTTATAGATGTATAGCCATTGTGAGCACATTGAGATTCTCTAGAAGCTTTCCCTACTAATGAATTTAAGCAATTTTGAAATTAATTTGTGTCAATCTTGGAGCAATTAGTGTCTGCTTTGTTTCAAGAATGTCTGTAAGTAGTTTTTCTTGTTCCTATTGCAATCTTACATTGAAATATTTGTGAAATCACACAGGATCTCGTCCCTGTGATAGTTTAGTGGCATTTACAATTTCATTTCAAGAAGATCCTTCATCTTGTGATGAGATAAACAAATTTAAAATCATTCCACTGTCATTTGTTGATAAAGATTGTCTATAAGTCTTTGGGTGTACCTTAGGTGTGATTGATTAGAGATTTTGGTGTTTAATTGAGTCTTTTAACTTGAGATTTCATGCTAGATTGTCAAATATTGTGTGAAAACGTGTGGATCTAGGCCTCCATGAAGAACAACTTCTAGTTGAAGGAACGTCTTAACTATTCGAAGTTTTCAGTTGTTGAGTTGCCTATTGGTGTGAAATTTCTCAGAGATCTGGTATAATCAACTTTATCTTGCTTAATCTCCCACCAAAATTATTCAAAAACCATGAATCCATCTGAATTACCCCTATTTTTTTTGTATATATCAACAAAGGAACAAAATCTATTTACTAAAATATGTAGAACAATCAGGATCTCATAATGTCTTTAGTAACCTTAGCCTTGTTTTGAAAGTATCTCCATCTTTTAGAAGTGACAACTCTTAAGAGTTAAATTATGGAGTATTGACCATATTTTCCCAAGGTTTTCTTCATAAAATTTGTGCAAAAGAAGGATATCTCCATCTCCTTCATCAAACAGAGGTTACACTACGGGTCCTCTCACCCTGGTTGAAAGGCATGGCCTAAAGTAGTGAGGATAGGTCAAATCCTCTTGAAGGTGTTATCCATCTCTCCACAAATCGAGTGACAAAGGGCTAGTTAGATCTCATCCCTAGCTACAAAATGACATACATCATGATCTATCTATCTCTAAGCTCCATGCTAAATCTGTGATGTTGCTTTCGGCTTGAAAGGGAGAACAAATTTGGATACCAACACTCGTGGCACCGTTGTCAGGGAAATGAAGTTGTGTGCAAAGTTTGAACACCATCAACAACACATATAGACCCTAGTTAATGCTTCTTACATGATCTAAGTGCAAATACATTGTTGAAACATCATTATCTATTCAAAGCTGTAAGAATTGTTTGAAGTTGTAAGTTTTGAGTGTAATATTTCCATCTTATATAGTTATTGCACTAAATTTTTTATCATCATTGACAAATTTGGGTAGAAGAAGAGAAAATCTTGTAAGCTTTGCATGAATCTAGTATTAAAAGACATTTGATAGGTCTTTCATAGTGCATTTTCACAAACTAAGGTGAAAATCCTTAGTGGCAACTCCATGTTGTTTAAATTCTTAATAAATACCAGTGTCTTAACATATATCAAGTAAGATTTTTCATTAATCTCTGCAAAGCTGGAAGGAAGAAGATATGTCTTCACAGGGACCCTAGTAGAAGGTTGTTTCAAGAGTTGGGAAAGTCTAATTCAGAAGGAAGAAGAATTTGGAAGGTTGTTGGAGATCAAGCATCAAGAAAAGAGATCTCCATTAGTGAAACTGATCAACTTGTGATTGAAGATTGCAATACTTCCTCAAGTGCTTCTGAATCAGGTAGTCTCTTTGTTGAATTGAATTCTCCATCTGGAGAGGGTCCTTCTTTTATATTTGAAACATTTGCTTCTCATTTTGTCCCTGTATTCTCCAAATATGATAGATTTTTCCAAGAAACAAGTCATTTAGAGGGCAGTCATTCCGAGAATTACATCCTTATACCACATGACCTCTCACTCCTCGTCGTTTACATCTCCTCCAAGGTCACCTCCTCAAAATAATATGCCTCATCCTCCACTTTGAGACCTCCATTTTTGTTAATACTTTTGGTCCCATCAATTTTAGAGGTATGGTGGCTATCCAAATGTTGTGCCACAAGATGTAAGAAATATATTGCCTAAGTTTCAAGGAAATAATGCAATCACTGGTGATTAGCACTTGAAGCTCTTTGTTAATATGATGGAGGAATTTGAAATAGAATTTGAGGATGTATACATTAAATTGTTTATCCATACTCTAGAAGAAGATGCAAGGGACTGGTATAAATCTTTGCCAGATAATTCCATTGATTCTTGGACAAGAGATGAAGAATGCTTTTAGAATGCAATATGGTGATAAAACAGACCCTAGGTTTCTTTTATCGAGTTTGAAAATATAAAAAAGAATCTTAATGAATCAGTGCATGATTTCAATACAAGATTTAACAAAACATTGAGAAATCTTCCTGTTAATTTGAAGCCATGTGATGAATCATGTCGATAAAGTATTCTAATGCATTTGATAAGAAAGTTACTTACTATTTAAGGGATAAGAACCTTGGAACTTTGAGGAAGGCCCTTACCATGACTCTGCAAATTGAGAACAACATTAAAGCGGTTGGAAAACTCCTAAGAGTGAGGGTGTTAAACTGATTAACCCGAGAGAATCCTCAATCAAGTAAGGTTGTGGATCTTGAGGAATTTGTAAAGATTTTGGTTGGGGTTGTCAAAGAAATCTCTTACAAGCTAGCCGGGGAAGAGGAAGGAATTGGACAAGGTTCTCAAAGTCAACATATGCAACAAGGACAAGACAGATTCACAAATCATCCTAGAAATGATCGAGATATCTCGATGACGAGGTAAAGGACCCATGGGAGCTAGATAACCCCAAGCTAGGGATAATAGAGTAGTGCTTGATCCTCTAAATGCCGAGTTGTTGTTGTTAAAGAGACAAATCAAATTGATTGGTGTGAAAAAAATTTCTTACCCCACCCACCATGTGAAGTACATCAAAAAGTTGAAGAAGAAGTGATGATGATAACAACACCGATGATGATGCATGCATGGTGGACTCGCTCTACAATCTCACAACAAGGAGAAACTTTAACTGAGGTAATAAGTGCAAGAACTACTACAAGTTTTTGGGATTGCATTCACTAGGTACCTCTTCTTCCTCCCTCTCATGCTTTAGAAATAGATATGGTACAAGCTTTTGAACTTCCTAATAATGATTTTGAGTACCTAAGAGCTCTAATGATTAAGAAGTATGATGGAGGAATCCCATCAGAAGAGGATAGATAGTTGTTAATGAATGATGTTGTTGCCCAAGAAAAAGAGTATAACACAAGAAGTAAAGTTGTCAAAGGGGCAGGGCCTCAAGCCAAACCAAAACCCTAGTTCTCACCAATGTCCCAAAAGAAACTCCAAAGAAAGATGCATCTAGAAAAAGTCTAGTTGTCTCAAGTAGAACCGGTGTTCCCGCCCACGCCCAAAATGTGAAAAATCTTGTGCCATCCGATGAGTTTGTCAATCTTTCTCCAAATCCTACTTTTCCCAAATACATTCCTTATGAAATTGCCCAAGTCTTGAGTTAGATCAAGATTTATGTCCCAATTTTTGAATTGCTTAGGATTCCTGAGCACAAGAAGAGGGCTTTTGAGTATTTGGGATTGGAAAAGATAGGAGTGCCCAAGGAAGAAATATAAATAATGTAAACACTCCTCCTCCAACCATTACAGACCTAGAAAAACCACCAACATTAGAGGAGATAGGTGAACCACCTGAATTTTACTTGGGAACATCTTTGGTTGAGTCTCAATTAAATGTTGATCCATTTTTACAACACTGATTATTAAAGACAGATTGTTGCACAATTGTATGTTTGATCCCCGAGCATCATGCAATTTTATGCCCTCTGGAAGTCATGGATGAATTGAACATTAAAGTGACAGCAATTTATGGTGAGTGTACTGCAATGGATTCTAGAGAGGTACCAGTTGTAGGGTGTGTAAAAGGTTTAGTGGTACAACTTGTAGCTTATTCGGGTAAGAACTTGAAACTTGATGTTGTTATTGTTGATTGCCCTGCCAAATGGGGCATGTTGTTATCAAGAAAGTGGACTACAAGTGTTGGTGGAAGTGTTGAGATGGATATGCCTTTTTCCACATTCCAATTGAAGGCAGCCTTGTAAATTTGTATGGAGAGAAAAATATGTTGCACCTCATTGAAGATCCCAATAATGCCTCTTATGAAGTGTTGTATGTTGATGTAGATGCTGATAACTTTGTTGGGTTTGCTGATGGCAAAGAGCATAAGATTGATCAATGTAAATGTCTTGAACAAGTAGGTTTACCTTGGACCTTGTTATTCGATGGAGCTTGTTCTAAGTTTGGAAATGGTGTTGGCATTGTTCTGATTTCTCCAGGCTAGGAAGAGTTTGTTTTTTCTTTCAAAATCAACTTTGAATGCACTAACAACATTGCTAAATATGAAGCACTGTTATTAGGCTTGAGAATTACATGGAAATATGGTATAAAGGTGTTGGTCCGAAAATCAGCCGTGAGGGAGAAAAGAAATGAATTCCAAAGCAGAAAGGTCAGAGGGTCTATGTTTTGGGCTGGTAGTAAATAGAGCCGAACTTACTCACATAGACGAACAAAGCAATACTGATGAATAAATGACAATAAAGTAGAAGTAGATTCAATAGAACAAACATACAGATCTAACATAAGAAAGCTCTGATGTATAACACAGGTATTCAACACAAAGTCTAAATATTGTATTAATATTTCCTTCTATTACAAAAAGCTCAAAGTCTTTTCTTCTTACTTCTATTTTTCATCTGAAAAGTATCCACCATGAATACAACAAGTATTCAAGTATTTATAGAAGAAGAGAAGGAAAGAAGGCAAAAGAAAACCAACCACCTAATTACAAAATATCTACAAAATATCTAAAAGTCAACTGTTGACTTTTGGCAACTTGGTGGATGACATCATCCCATGGTGCAACATGGATGATGTCATCATTTGTGCCAACATACTCTTAGATATTTACAAAAAGAAGATCGAGAGGAAGGAGACTATTCATCATCATCTCGTGGTGAAAGGGGTATCCGCTTCGCTATTGCTCAGAGAGGTGATGTGGAACTGAGCCCGATATTCCATGAACTTGTTAATCATGGGCTGAAGTTGATCCTGGGAAGGATCCTTGTGGCGATCACTGATAGCTTCGCAAGTTTCCCGCTCCTCTGTGAGCTTTTGGGAGCTTGGAATAGTCGTTTCCTACCTCTATCAGGTACCCTATGAAGTCACGACAGGCCAGAAGGTTGTTGATAGATTCGGTGTCAAAGGTGACTTCTGGCCCCAGCCCCTGCGAGACGATCTCCTTGAAGATCCGAATAGTTTCGTCTACCTTCCTCAAGGTGAAAGAAGGAGTGAGCAAGCCTGGGGACATTCTTAAGACGATCTATTCCATTTGATGCATCGCATCCAGGGCTTCCTCCTTGACTTTGTCTATTTTTTCTAGGACAAACTCCAACTGATCGACCCGGTAGTCCAGAGTAGAAAGGATTTTGTTGAGGGCTCTGGGGTGATTGAAGATGCCGAACTTGACCAGATCTTCGACTGAACAGTCGAGCATTTTCTAGAAGGTCTCATGCTACATCCTAGCATGGTCCAAGCTCTTGGAGATAGGTCCTGCAATCGCTGGAGCTCTTTGTTCACCCGACCGATGTTTCGATACAATTCGGTGAACTTGATGATTACTCCCTCACTTTCCTTGAGGATTTGGTCTCTCCAGGTGGATACTGCCATACCTTGCTCGCCGATTTTGGCGTATTCATTTATCTTATCCTGGCTCAGGGGCTCAGGAGTTTCGGTGCATTGTAGGAGGTGCACTGCCCATTTTCTGCAAGGCGGAGAAGATGTTTATTTTGCTCCTTTAATAACCTCTTTTCTTCCTTTGCTTCCTGGAGCTTCTTGCAAAGGGCATCGACTGCAGATAGGGCCTCTCCTTGTAGACTTTTAGAAGATGTTCCCATTGTGACTTGGGTCACTGTATAATCTGTCGGAGACAGATCCTTTTACCCTTTGAAGGATCGGGATATGTAATCTCCATTACCCTCTCCCCTGATGCACTCTGAGAGAAGCGGGTTATGGGATTTTTCTTCTTAGCCCCTTTTGATTGAATGATGGAGAAGTCCATCGGTGTGATAGGGACTTTCCTCTTTTGCTAGCTCAGATGCTGAGAGATCCAAGCTGGACTTATGGGAGTGGGACCAGAAGTGGAAGAGGGGGCAGCTGCAAGTGGATGAGGGAAATGGGTAGAGACACTTGGTGGCGGCATCGAGAGGGAGGCCGAGAAAGTGCTCATGGGAGGAAGGGACACTACAGGGGAAGAAGACATGGGAAAGGAAGGGAGCTGAGAGATGAGAGAAGAAATGGTGGGGGACAGCTCCGTGAGAGAAGAGAAGATGGACGACGAGGAAGGGGGAACAGTAGAAGATGGGGAGAGGATACGACCAAAGGAATGGTCACTTGGGTCACGCGAGGAGGAGAAGGAGGAGAGGGAGAAGGGATAGAAGGGATCTCAAGCAGTTATAGTAGTGGTGACACCCTGAGTGGATGCCCGTCGAAACACCTTCCGCCACTTCTTTTCTCTGGGAAGCCAAAGTTACAATTTGTTCTTGTGCAGCAATGGAAGGAGGACTTTCAGAGCTCCTTCGAGCGGTGCTTCGATTCACCTTCCTTATCCTTGCCTTTGACCTTAGGTAGATGCTTTGGCCTGACAGGTGCATTGCCCAATGGTGACGTAGTGAAATCTACCCCGAGGTAGATGAGGCCATTCATCCTGCACCAGTGCTCTATCCGCCGCAAGTTCTTTGACCCTTTCTTCAATGGTCTGGGGCACTTTTGTTCTATCGATTGTAAAGAAATGGCCAGTTGTCCCCATCCGTGTCAAGATACACCTGATCAACTTCTTGATCAGTAGTTTGATAACCTTTTGGGACAATGGCCACGCCATTGAATGATCTCTGCCAGGGCCAGGTGAGAATGGTCCTTTCTTCTGAGCTCGACCTCATGATACAGGTCGATATAAATGTCCTCGATCTACGGAATGTGGATTGGATCAAGTTTTTCCTGGGAAGGCAATTCCTTGGATCAAAAGTGGGCCTCGCTGGGAAGTTGTGCTTTAGATTTAGCAGTTCTAGCTCTGCAAACATCTCCCGAGCTTTGTGGTGGGAAAGGCAAGTGTACCTACCCACTGTAAGGGGGAAAGGAGTTCCACCCTTCTTTCTCTTCAAACACTTTTCGTGGTAGGTTATGAGTTGTCTGGATAGCTCCAACAGGATCAGCTTGGGGCCGGCATATCTCGGCAATTTAGTGGGCTCCCCAAGAAGTTAGCTGCCCTGAGATAGGTGAAGGTGGGAAATTGTGTGAATAAGGCCCCCCACTTCTCTGTTGCTGCGACAATGCTCTTGGTCATTCGACCGTGAGTCATGTTGGGCCTCAATAGGTAGACGATGCCGTAGAAGAAGGCATCGTTGATTTTGGTGAACTAAGAGATGTTGTTCTCGAGCTTCAGCTCTGGGTAGTACTCATATATTCTCACCTGGGGCCAAACCCCGCATCGGCTCAATGCTGGATAATCCCTTTCCGAGGTCAGCACATAAACTACGTAGGAGTTCATGTAGAACCTCCCCGTTGTGGTGAGTTGTTGGAGCTGCTCAGATATGGTGCTGCTTATTATCTCCACCCACTCGAAGCGTTGATCAGGTACATTCTTGTTCATGGTCTCCAGGTACCTGAGCATCCATTTATGAAAGTAATGGGCGTCAGAAAGCCCAAATACTCTACTTAGGAACGTGATGGTATCACTTAGTTCCTGAGAAATCGCTACGGTGAATAACCTGTGGCCATCTGGTTACCACCTTCTTGTTCTTTAAATACACTTCATTCATCAGCTGCATGCACTGGTCTTCATTATCCTCCCATGCCTTAATGCAGTCCTCTTGGCTTACGGCCATGAAATGCCGATGGTGAGGGATGCCAAGCATGATTTCGAAGTGTCGGGCAGTCAGGTTGATTATGACCTCACCCTTTTCATTTCGACACATCTTGTGTCTTTGTTGTAACAATGGGCCACTACCATCATGAATTCATTGTTCATCGCACCGACGGGGATCCCCCAAAGAAAATGCGTAGCCCCTACCTACCTACTAGTTTGTCCATCCAAGGACTCCCGTGACTCTCCTGGTTCTGGCCCAGAAATCTTCCATGTCAATGTGACCGAGCTCAGAGTCTCTTATATCCAGGTCACATTCTGCCTGGGACTCGGGCATTCTGACCCTCTGATACTTGTACTTCATCTCTTCCTCTGTAAGTTTAGCTTTGCCCTTTGATTTGGTCGGCCTCTTGCTTGATGTAGACATATGTGGATTTGAGTTCAATTTTGATCTCAAGAAGAAGAAGAGAAGCCCAACGCCAAAGAGCCATATTAGTTGTTAGATCTTCCATTAAAGTATTACAGAATGAAGAGTTAGCAATTTTAAGGCCTCGGGCGTAGGGCGCATGAACACTGCAGGCTGCAGGGTTAATAGTATGGCGCACAGAAGAAGGGTGTTACAAGGAACAAATTAGCGCCAAAGGGCGCAGGGCGCAAGGATGCACGCACATGACATTTTTGTTATTGTAAGTAGAAGTGCGCCTGCGCCATTCATATGTGTTTTATACTAGGCGCAGATAATTTTCATGTTGCACGGGGACAGGATGCGCCAATGGCGCATATATTTTTCATGTTACATGGAACTTTGGTGTGCCGAAGGGCGCAGGGTTGATGTGTGTAACATAGGCTTTTATGTGCAAAAGGGGAACTTGGCGCGGCGCATGGAAGGATTGCATGACATTGTGTGTCTTTGTAAGAGGGGATGCGCCTGCGCGCCATATGTGTTTTATATGTGTTTCACTTGGTTTTCACAAGGCGGGGATTAAGCATGTTGCACTGAAGTTTGGTGCGCCAAAGGACGCGTGTATGGTGTCGCAATTTCTGTTGCGGGGCGATTTATTTTAGCGCCAAGAGGGTAAAAAACGTAGTTTTGGAAACAATTTTTAAAGTTTTCTATCTTTGATAGATTTGTGATCTTTTAAGCTTCTTTCCACAGTTGTTTTTAGATGGTGAAGGGGGCAGGCAAAGAGATCCAAGTGTTTTTTTGAGGCAGAGCCCTCCTTTACCAAAGCAGATCCTGGAAAGAGGAGGAAAGCTTGGGAGGGAAAAACAATAGGAGGGGTTTATGGGTTTCTCATATTCATTCATCCTCCTACAAACAACCAACAACAAAAACTAAAACACGAGAGTAACAAGGACCACTTACCCGGAATATATAGAATGTGAGAGACGAAGGGGTCCACGAATGTGACACGAGGAGGACGACAGGCGTCTTTGACAGTGCAGAGGAATAAAATAATCACGTGTTTTTAGTTGTGAAAGTGACAGGGCGGATGCGCCTATATATAGGCAAAGGTGCAATAAATGTGCCAACCACTTTTTCAAGAGGCGCACCAAAACATGTGTCGACACGTAAAATGGTGTGCCCTTTGGCACCAAAATGCGTGTCAACATGAAAATACTTGCGCCCTTGCGCAAATTTTAAGACTGTCAACACTTCATTCCTTGCGCCCTTTGGCACACCAAAACATGGCGCAACAATTTATGTGTTAACATGAAGGCGCATGCGCCTTGGCGCATGCAAGAATGGCGCATCACATGGGAAGGCGCACCAAAACATGTGTCGACACTCTAAAAGGGTGTGCCAAAGGAAATGAAGGGGGTGCATGTTTACTCTGTGTAACATAGATAAAAGGTGCACCCAACCAAAAGGGAACAAAAATGGCTAAGTTCGGAGAACTAGATTTCTGAAAGGGATTTTGCAACGTTCCGAACGCAGAGGGGTCCCTGACGAGGGACCAGGACAAAATTTGGTATGGTTACCTATAAAATTGCCCTCATCAATTTTACAGATAACAACTGGCTCTTTCTGGGGACTATCTTTGAGTGAAACTCAAGGGTAGAGAATCCCAGATCTACATGTGCCTATCCATTGGGTACCAGAGTCAAAAACAAGGGCGACGAAAAGGAAAACACACAACCAACAAAAGAAAACACATGACAAAAACAAACACACAACTTGAAGCAAACTATACAAAGAAGAGAGCAAGCTCTACTTCCTGAAGATCTTCAGATGTTGCCCGCTATAGGGAAGCGGGAGCTCGGTTCCATCTAGATACGAGAGATAGAAGCTATTCTCTCCATTGAGCTGCTTGATCTTGAAAGGCCCTCTCCATAGGGAATCAAATTTTCCGTGCATGCCCTTCGGCTCTCTTCGTTTGTCCCACAAAAGGACGAGGTCTCCCACCTGGAACTCTCTTTGCTTAGCTTTTTATCAAACAATCTCTTGACTTGATTCTGATGTTCGGTGATCCTGTCGACCACTCTTACTCTCTTTTCTTCGAGCTCTGCTAGATACATGATCCTCTTTTCAAGAGAATTTTGGAAAGTCTCATCTTCAATTGCTCGTGCCAAGCGTGAGCAGAGGAAGTTCTGTGGAGAAATGGGATCTTCGGCATCGATTCCATATAACACTTGAAAAGGTGACATGCCGAGAGACCTCTTGGGAGTAATGTGGTCCACCCACAAAGCATCGTATAATGACTTGTGCCACATTCACTGATTCTCATCAACTAGCTTCCGTATGATGGTCACTAAGTTTTTATTACTGGATTCCGCCTGACCATTTCCTGGGGGTAATAATCGAGGCATGAGCCAAGGTTATCCCGTATTCATAGAAAAAACCAACAAACTTCTCATGAGGAGAAGTTGGAAGCATTATCAGCAACAATCTTGTTTGGAATGCCAAACCTGACAATGATATTTCTTTGATGAAACTGCAAACAACCTCGGAAGTGGCATGTTTGATAGGTATGGCTTCCACCCATTTCGTGAAGTAATCTGTTGCTGTCAGGACATAACTATGTCCGCACTTGATTGGGGATTGAGTGCACCGATAAAATCAATTCCCCACTACCTGAATGGTTCATCAATAATGACCGGCCTGAGGGGAAAAGCAGCCAATTTTGGCTTACCAACAAATTGTTGGCAAGGCTCACACTTTGCTACCCAAGTGGCTGTATCCTGGAACAACGTGTGGCCAATAGTACCTGGCCCGGATGATCTTGTGTGCCATCACGGAAGAGGAGAAGTGACCACCACAGGCCGAATCATGAAAACTCTCAAGTAGCTTTATCTGTTGTGGTTTGTCAACACATCGCAAGAAGATGCCATCTATTCCACATTTGTATAAACCGTCATCCCAGATGACATATCTGGCTGCTCTGAGCTTTATAGCACGCTTCTCCTTTGTAGTTAGATGGTTGGGCATTCACCATAAGTGAGAAAGAAAGCAATATCAGAATACCATTCGTCGCTGGTTGCGAAAAATAGAACCATGGGTAGTGAATCGGCTTTCTCCAGTTGGCTTTGTGCTCCATTAATGCAATCATTCTTTTCTTCAGGGTCTTCTGAACCTGGTTTTCAGCCATAAGTTGACATAGGCCCTTGCCTCTTACCAACTTGGTTGGTTTTATATCTAGATCATACTCTTGGACTTTTGCAATCCAATTCCTCGCAAACTCCCTAACTCCTGTTGAGTTAGGATGGACTTGACTGCTGTGTCAGGGACCAACACCGTTGTGTGAGAATTTAGAATGTAATACCTGAAGTTCTTGACTGCTTTGACAATGGCGAAGGCATGCTTTTCTAACTGAGACATCTTCAATTCGTGAGGCTTGAGGGGAGAGCTCATGAATGCTATTGGGGATTCAACATCTTCAGAATTTTTTGCATTAAGATGATGACATACGTGTGCTGATGATGCATAGCTATACATAATAAAATCCCTTGGAGAAATCGGGACATACCTAGGGGGCAGTGCGTGAGTGACGGAGGCTTTTATATCCTCGAATGACTTCTTTCCTTCTTCACTCCATCGGAAAGTTGGTGATCCTTTCATCATGTTTGATATGTGGTGAGTCTTTTTAGCAAAGTCGGGAACAAAGCGCCTGAGAAAATTCACTTTTCCGAAGAAAGAGTGAACGCCGGTTTTGCTTGTAGGTAAAGTAAGGCTCTAAATAGCCTTAACCCTTTCGGCATCTATCTTCGTCCCTTCCTTGCTTACAATGTGTCCCAGTAACTTTCCCTCTGTGACTCCAAAAATAGACTTTTTCGGATTCAGGGAGATCCCATGCTCTTGGCATCTAATCAATACTTGCTCCAAATGATCGCAATGATCATTCCGTTATTTAGAGAACATAGTTAAGTCATCCAAGTAAACTACGATGACTTTTCCCATCATTCCTTTGAATGCAAAGTCCATGGCCCGCTGAAAAGTGGCACCGGCATTGGTCAGACCAAAAGGCATCCTATTGTAAGCGAATGTACCCCAAGGGGTAGTGAATGTTGTTTTGAATTGGTCTTCGGGTGAGACTTCAATCTGATTGTAGCCTGAAAAACCATCAAGCATGGACAACATTTCTGATCCAGTCACTGCTTGCAGAACCTGATCCATTATGGGAAGTGGGTAGTTGTCCTTCAAGGACGCTTGATTCAGGTTGTGAAAATCTACGCAGATGCGTATCTCACCATTCTTCTTTCGTACTGGCACAATGTTTGCCACCCAGGTACTGTGATGGATAGGAAAAATGATCCGTGTGTCCAACATTTTCTGAATTTCAGCCTGGATAGTACCTGAGATCTTAGGATTGTAGTGTCTCTGCTTCTGGCGAAAGGGTTTGACATCCTCTTTCAATGGGATGTCATGTTGGACGTCCTTTGGCTTGAAAGACTTTAGATCGGCATAGGACCATGCCAATACATCCATGTATTTCTTCAGCAACTTGACGAATTTCCACTTCTCTTCGGGTGTGCAACATTTTCCAATGTTTACAAACTGTGGATGTTCTACCGAACCTAAATTGACCGGTTCGGTTTCTGGGGAGGAGTTAGGATCATCTCACCTTTTCTTTTTGACAAAACGATCATGCCTGTCGAACAACCGTTCCAGGGAAACCAAACCTTTCGGGATTTTATTTCCTTTGAGCTGACATATGCCGTCGTTTCCTTTGATTCCCATCTTGATCAATAACAAATTCACGGCATGTGGAAGTGGATCCTTCAAAATGAAGCTCACTAAAATTTTCTACCTTTTCCAAGAAGGCAATAAGTTGATTGTCATCATTGAATACCTGCCAGTGCTGAGAATTGTCCTAGCACGCTTGGGCGGAAAACCACCTCAATGGTATATTTGTCTATTTTCAAACCTGGGTGAGGGAGCATGAGGGATGCTGAAATGGCCAATGAATCGGCCATGTCATTCTGAGCTCTCGGGATGGATTTTATTGAAAAAGCGTCAAACTCCTCGATGTTGTCCCATACCGCGTTGCGGTAATGTCTGAGCCTTTCATTCTTCACTTGGTATATCCTTTTAACTTGATTTATGACCAAACTCGCATCACCTTGTACTTTGATTTTGATTCCTCTTTCCTTTGCGGCTTGCATGCTAAGTAGCAAAGATTCATACTCAGCAGTATTATTCGTGTTGAAAAATTGCAACTTGAAAGAGAGAGGAATAATCTCCTCTTCGGGAGATATTAGCACGGCTCCAGGCCGCACCCACTAGTCAGCGCTAACTGCCATCAAACTGCAAAGTCCAGATCTTGTTAAGATCTTCTACTTGGATGAGGACATCCACCTTGTCAGACTCAGTGGACAAGAAATAGTTTCCCATCCCTGATGATTCGAAGAGAATTTGGGCTTTGGGGTCATCGGAGTTAGTAACCAGGTACTTCTTTTGTGATTCTGGCTCCAACGTTTGCATTATACCTTTGACTGGGATTCTAGCCTTAGACCAATCCATATGAATCTCCCCACCAACTTTCACTGCAAAAGCTCCTTCCTAGCAGAATTCCATAGGTGCTTGGAATATCGGCAACGAGGACGGTCATCTTTACTCTTTTTTCTGGGAACGCTACAAATGCAAATTGCGCGTCTTTGATCTGACCAATCAACGGAACCTGTTTGGTTTCCAAAGAATAACATCTACCAAAAGGCTTGGTAAGGGTGAGGCCCAGGGCATGGGCTACTTTTTCCGGCATGACGTTATCGGAAGCTCCAGAATCAATTATACAGTTGCTCAACTTGTGACCATTGATTAGGAGGGAGAGATAGAAAGGTTCTATTTTTCCTGACGCGGAAGTCGAGGCAACATTTATGCGGGATGCAGGAGGGGTGGAAAGGATTCCTTTTGGGGAAACCTGAGTAGTTATGATAGCCTGACTTTGGATGTATTCGGTCAACCTTACAAGCTATTCGGGGTTTGACTGAAGATACTCGGCTTCAGACATTTGGATCTTGGTCTTTTTAGCATGATCAATTATGTCAAATGTGGCCAAGGGTTGCGCGGATGAAGGAATGAGTCCCTCACTTGCATGGTAGGGTAGGATTGCTGGTCTTGATAGGAATATGAGAGGGCTGACTCGGAGGGGAGATAGGAGAAAAATATTTCTTGAAAAAGACTTAATAACAGGTTGAGCAGGAAGGGGACTACCTCTTTTAGCGATGGTTGGAGGCGTGTTTGACACGGCCTTTTCTTTCTTGCGTCTTGGTAGCAACTTCTGCTTCCTTTCCTTGCGAGTGGGTGAAAACAACATATGACTGTCCACTTGCATATCCTTGGGTACCCTCTTCTTCATCAGATTCCTCTTCATCAAATTCCATATACCCGATAGTAGAGTCGCCAGTCGGTTCACCGACATTTTGATCATCTTCACCTGGCGATGAAGGTTCTTCATAATTTTGCTCCTCCTCTTCGATTTCAGCTAAAGCATTGACCGGAGGGGCCTCGAGCGCCAACCGTGGAGCAGCTGCGGATAGGTGGGGCCTTTGTGAGGCGTTGTTAGAAGTGAAGTTCCTCCGTGGGATATCCCGTACTGAGTACTAGGAGAAGCTTGAGCTAGCTGCTTTTTTAATGCGAGCAAGTCATTCGCCATCTTCTGGAATGCCGGGTCGGATGAAGTGGCGGGAGAAGGGATCAAAGCTTTAAGCTTGGATGGTTCTCTTTTTAACTCACCAGATATTAGCAAGTTGTCTTCAATCCGTATGGCAGCAGCTTGGGTGAGAACTAGAGTAGTGACTTGTTCTTGCAAGAGTAAGAAACTTACTTTTGAGCTCATGGCGTTCACGAAGAAACACTTCTGATTTTCTGGCGTTGGGAGCATGGTAGGTGGAACTCGATTGATTAGTGAGTTGAAACGGGTGATGAAATCACGCATGGTTTCATTGACCTCCTTCTTCTTTAGGTGAGTGATCTTTGATAGCAACGTGAATGCGTCCTCGGAAGGCTTATACCTTTCTTCAAATGCAGTCCGTAAGGTGGCCCAACTAGTAATAGATCCGGCCGGCAAATGCTGAAACCATTTCATTCTGGCGGGTCCTGCAAGGTTTCTAGAAAGAGGCGAACTGACACATCTTCATGGGTCACATCCAGATACTGCATGACATGATGAATGCGCAGATATGTGTGAATCTGTGCTTTGGTTCCCGCTCCCATCAAATTTAGGAAAATTCTTTCGGTTTCCATGTGGGAGCGCGTGAACAGGATGTGGCAAAGCCAAAGGGCCCATAAGCATTTCCCCATGGTACTGCCATTTGAACAGCTGGAAAAGGACGCGTGCTGGGAGGATGGTCCCACTGAGCAACAAAGCACTGCAAAGTGATGTGGATGCACCTTGTGAGAGGTGCTTCCTTCGTGGAGGTGAGACACTCCTGGATGACCGGTCAGCTGAGCTTAGTGACGAGAAGCGTGTTGGTGTAACACTGAAGTTGTGCCTTTGAAGTAGATCGAAAGTAGGATCAACTTCTCCATGAGCTCTCCTGCTACGAGTAAATGGTTCACCCCAGTGTACCTTCCAGATCTGTAATATTTTGGAGCAAATCCTAAAAACTCTTTTTGGTTGTACTTGCTGATTTTTGATTTTTTGACAAAAATCAGCAGCATGTACCTTTTCTAAATATTTAATTTTATCCTTCTTTTGAAACCGATTGTGGTTTAATGTCTGATTAACAAGGATAAAATGATGGTAAAACTTAGTAAGCTGATTTTCAGATCTAGAGTTGACTTTTTAAAGAGTTTGAAAATTTTGGTAAACTGTCAAAAACTCAGATCTACGGAAAAATACGGACTTTTGTAAAAACTCAGTGAACTAAAGATCTCTATCTAGTCCAGATCTATGGATCTCTGAAGAAAATTTTCAGTTTGGAGCATTTTGCAAAAATTTTGGATTTTAGACAAAAGTTAAAATTTGCAAACAGGTAGTGATTTTTGACTTTTTCTTGATTTTCAAACACACCACTACCATAGATCCGTTAGATCTGCTTCGATCCCCAGTAGAGTCACCAAAAATGTTGGTCCAAAATCTATCATGAGGTGGCTAGATCTATGGATAGACGAGCCAACAGTGTGTAGGGCATAGCCCCTCTTTGAGTCAGCAAAGTGAAACTGGTTTATTGCTATTCTACCAGCAGGAATCTTGTGCAAGTCTCACAATATTCTACCTTCGGGGTTGGGATCTCATCCCAGTAGAGGTATTTCCAACTGAAGAAGAAGGGGAAGAAACGAGGTGGGGAGATAGGAAAGATCTGAAGGGAGAAAAGAAATGAATTCCAAAGTAGAAAGGTCAGAGGGTCTATGTTTTGGGCTGGTAGTAAACAGAGCCGAACTTACTCACATAGATGAACAAAGCAATACTGATGAATAAATGACAATAAAGTAGAAGTAGATTCAACAGAACAAACATACAGATCTAACATAAGAAAGCTCTGATGTATAACACAGGTATTCAACACAAAGTCTAAATATTGTATTAATATTTCCTTCTGTTACAAAAAGCTCAAAGTCTTTTCTTCTTACTTCTATTTTTCATCTGAAAAGTATCCACCTTGAATACAACAAGTATTCAAGTATTTATAGAAGAAGAGAAGGAAAGAAGGCAAAAGCAAACCAACCACTAATTACAAATATCTACAAAATATCTAAAAGTCAATGTTGACTTTGGCAACTTGGTGGATGACATCATCCCATGGTGCAACATGGATGATGTCATCATTTGTGTCAACATACTCTTAGATATTTACAAAAAGAAGATCGAGAGGAAGGAGACTATTCGTCATCGTCGCGTGGCTGAAAGGGGGTATCCTGCTTCTGCTGTTGCTCAGGAGAGGTGATGTGGAACTGAGCCCGATATTCCATGAACTTGCTAATCATGGGCTGAAGTTGATCCTGGGAAGGATCCTTGTGGCGATCACTGATAGCTTCGCAAGTTTCCCTCCTCTCTGTGAGAGCTTTTTCGGGAGCTTGGAATAGTCATTTCCTACCTCTATCAGGTACCCTATGAAGTCACGACAGGCCAGAAGGTTGTTGATAGATTCGGTGTCAAAGGTGACTTCTGGCCCCAACCCCTGCGAGACGATCTCCTTGAAGATCCGAATAGTTTCATCTACCTTCCTCAAGGTGAAAGAAGGAGTGAGCAAGCCTGGGGACATTCTTAGGACGATCTGTTCCATTTGATGCATCGCATCCAGGGCTTCCTCCTTAACTTTGTCTATTTTTTCCAGGACAAACTCCAACTGATCGACCCGGTAGTCTAGAGTAGAAAGGATTTTGTTGAGGGCTCTGGGGTGATTGAAGACGCCGAACTTGACCAGATCTTTGACTGAACAGTCGAGCATTTTCTGGAAGGTCTCATGCTGCATCCTAGCATGGTCCAGCTCTTCGGAGATAGGTCCTGCAATCGCCTGGAGCTCTTTGTTCACCCGATTGATGTTCTGATACAATGCGGTGAACTTGACGATTACTCCCTCACTTTCCTTGAGGATTTGGTCTCTCCAGGCGGATACTGCCATACCCTGCTCGCCGATTTTGGCGTATTCATTTATCTTATCCTGGCTCAGGGGCTCAGGAGTTTCGGTGGCAGTTGTAGGAGGTGCACTGCCCATTTTCTGCAAGGCATGGAGAAGATGTTTATTTTTCTCCTTTAATAACCTCTTTTCTTCCTTTGCTTCTGGAGCTTCTTGCAAAGGGCATCGATTGCAGATAGGGCCTCCCCTTGTAGACTTTCAGAAGATGTTCCCATTGTGACTTGGGTCACTGTATAATCTATCGGGAGACAGATCCTTTTTACCCTTTGAAGGATCGGGATATGCAATCTCCATTACCCTCTCCCCTGATGCACTCTGAGAGAAGCGGGTTATGGGATTTTGCTTCTTAGCCCCTTTTGATTGAATGACGGAGAAGTCCATCGGTGCGATAGGGACTTTCCTCTTTTGTTGGCTCAGATGCTAGAGATCCAAGCTGGACTTATGGGAGTAGGACCAGAAGTGGAAGAGGGGGCAGCTGCAGTGGATGAGGGGAAATGGGTAGAGACACTTGGTGGCGGCATCGAGAGGGAGGCCGAGAAAGTGCTCATGGGAGGAAGGGACACTGCAGGGGAAGAAGACGTGGGAAAGGAAGGGAGCTGAGAGATGAGAGAAGAAATGGTGGGGGACAGCTCCGCGAGAGAAGAGAAGATGGATGACGAGGAAGGGGGAATAGTAGAAGATGGGGGAGAGGACACGACCAAAGGAATGGTCGCTTGGGTCACGCGAGGAGGAGAAGGAGGAGAGGGAGAAGGGATAGAAGGGATCTCAGCAGTTGTAGTAGTGGTGACACCCTGAGTGGATGTACCCGTCGAAACACCTTCCGCCGCTTCTTTCTCTGGGGAAGCCAGAGTTACAATTTGTTCTTGTGCAGCGGAAGGAGGACTTTCAGGAGCTCCTTCTTGAGCGGTGCTCGATTCACCTTCCTTATCCTTGCCTTTGACCTTAGGCAAGATGCTTTGGCCTAACAGGTGCGTTGCCCAATGGTGACGTAGTGAAATCTACCCCGAGGTAGATGAGGCCATTCATCCTGCACCAGTGCTCTGTCCGCGCAGAGTTTCTTTGACCCTTTCTTCAATGGTCTGGGGTGCTTTTTTGTTTATCGATTGATTAAGAAAATGGCCATTGTCCCCATCCGTATCCAAATATACCTGATCAACTTCTTGATCAGTAGTTTGATAACCTTTTGGGATGATGGCCACGCCATACTGAATTATCTCTGCAGGGCCAAGCGAGAATGGTCCTTTCTTCTGAGCTCGACCTCATGGATACAGTCGATATAAATGTCCTCGATCATGGAATGTGGATTGGATCGAGTTTTTCCCCTGGGAAGGCAATTCCTTGGATCGAAAGTGGGCCTCTCGGAAGTTGTGCTTTAGATTTAGTAGTTCTAGCTGCAAACATCTCTCGAGCTTTTGTGGTGGGAAAGGCAAGTGTACTCGCCCCTGTAAGGGGGAAAGGAGTTCCACCCTTCTTTCTCTTCAAACACTTTTCGTGGTAGGTTACTGAGCTATCCGGATAGCTCAACAGATCAGATCAGCTTGGGGCCAGCATACCTCGGCAATTTAGTGGGCTCCCTAAGAAGTTAGCTGCCCTGAGATAGGTGAAGGTGGGAAACTGTGTGTAAACAAGGCCCCCCACTTCTCTGTTGCTGTGACAATGCTCTTGGTCATTCGACCGTGAGTCATGTTGGGCCTCAATAGGCAGACGATGCCGTAGAAAAAGGCATCGTTGATTTTGGTGAACTGAGAGATGTTGTTCTCGAGCTTCAGCTCTGGGTAGTACTCATATATTCTCACTGGGGCCAAACCCCGCATCGGCTCAATGCTGGATAATCCCTTTCCGAGGCTGCAACATAAACTACGTAGGAGTTCATGTAGAACCTCCCCGTTGTGGTGAGTTGTTGGAGCTGTTCTCGATATGGTGCTGCTGATTATCTCCACCCACTCGAAGCGTTGATCAGGTACATTCTTGTTCATGGTCTCCAGGTACCTGAGCATCCATTTATGAAAGTAATGGGCGTCAGAAAGCCCAAATACTCTACTTAGGAACGTGATAGTATCACTCAGTTCCTCGGAGAAATCACTACGGTGAATAACTTGTGGCCATCTGGTTACCACCTTCTTGTTCTTTAAATACACTTCATTCATTAGCTGCATGCATTGGTCTTCATTGTCCTCCCAAGCCTTGGTGCAGTCCTCTTGGCTTACGGCCATGAAATGCCGATGGTGAGGGATGCCAAGCATGATTTCGAAGTGTCGGGTAGTCAGGTTGATTATGACTTCGCCCTTTTCATTTTGGACACACCTTGTGTCTTTGTTGTAGCAGCGGGCCACTACCATCATGAATTCATTGTTCACTGCACTGACGGGGATCCCCCAGCAAAATGCAGCCACTACCTACTAGTTTGTCCATCCAAGGACTCCCTGTGACCCTCCTGGTTCTGGCCCAGAAATCTTCCATGTCGATGTGACCGAGCTCTGAGTCTCTTATATCCAGGTCACATTCTGACCGAGACTCGGGCATTCTGACCCTTTGGTACTTGTACTTCATCTCTTCCTCTGTAAGCTTGGCTTTACCCTTTGATTTGGTTGGCCTCTTGCTTGATGTAGACATATGTGGATTTGAGTTCAGTTGTTGATCTGCAAGAAGAAGAAGAGAAGCCCAACGCCAAAGAGCCATATTAGCTGTTAGATTTTCCATTAGAGTATTATGACGAATGAGGAGTTAACAATTTAAAAGCCTCAGGGCGTAGGGCGCATGAACACTGCAGGCTGCAGGGTTAATAGTATGGCACACGAAGAAGGGTGTTACAAGGAACAAATTAGCGCCAAAGGGCGCAGGGCGCAAGGATGTTGCACATGACATTTTGTTATTGTAAGCAGAAGTGCGCTGCGCCATTCATATGTGTTTTATATTGGGCGCAGATAATTTTCATGTTGCACGGGGATAGGATGCGCCAATGGCGCATATATTTTTCATGTTACATGGAACTTTGGTGCGCCGAAGGGCGCAGGGTTGATGTGTGTAACATAGCTTTATGTGTGCAAAAGGGGAACTTGGCACGGCGCAGGGAAGGTTTGCATGACATTGTGTTGCTGTAAGAGGGGATGTGCCTGCGCCATTCATATGTGTTTTCACTTGGTTCTTATATAGGTAGGGGATTCATGTGCTGCTCAATGATGAATGCTTTGGTGTGCCATAAGAAAACGCACGATCGTATTTTTGTTGCAAGGGTGGCGAAGTGCCAAAGGGAAAAAATGTAGCTTTGGAAATAGTTTTTCTTTTCTTTCGATAGATTGTGATCTTTTAAGCTTTTCACATTGATTCAAGATGGTGAAGGGGGTAAGGCAAAAGAGATCCAAGTTTTTTTGAGGTAGAGCCCCTCCTTACCATGCTAGCAGATCTGGAAAGAGGAGGAAGAGCTTGGGAGGGAAAAAGAAATAGGAGGGGGTTTATGGGTTTCACAGATCCATCTATCCTACCACACAAACAAACAACCAACAACAAAACTAAAACACGAGAGTAACAAGGACCACTTACCCGGAATATATAGAATGTGAGACGAAGCGGGGTCCACGAATGTGACACGAGGATGACAGGCGTGACAGGTGTAGAGGAATAAAATAATCACGTGTTTTTAGTTGTGAAAGTGACAGGGCGGGTGCGCCTATATATAGGCAAAGGTGCAATAAATGCCAACCACTTTTTTAGAGGCGCACCAAAACATGTGTCGACACGTAAAATGGTGCACCCTTTGGCATGGATAAACACGTGTCAACATGAAAATACTTGCGCCTTTGGTGCAATTTTAAGACTATCAACACTTCATTCCTTGCGCCCTTTGGCGCACCAAAACACGGCGCAACAAATTATGTGTTAACATGAAGGCGCATGTGCCTTGGCGCACGCAAGAATGGCGCATCACGGGAAGGCGCACCAAAACATGTGTCGACACTCTAAAGGGTGCGCCAAAGGAAATGAAGGGGGCGCATGTTTACTCTGTGTAACATAGATAAAAGGTGCGCCCACCAAAAGGAACAAAAATGGCTAAGTTCGGAGAACTAGATTTCTCGGAAAGGGATTTTGCAACGTTCGAACGCAGAGGGGTCCCTGACGAGGGACCAGGACAAAATTTGGTATGGTTACCTATGTCCCTAACAACGTTAAAAATTGGAAAGTGTTGATGATGATGCCAGGTGAAATGGTTTCTATAGAACCAAGGTGAGTTTTCTAACCAAAATATAGATTGGGAACCAATGGTGTGTCTTTATTGAAGGAAAGGAAACTTTATTTGGCAAAGACATCATCCAAGCTAAAGACAAACATGATTCCTAGAGGTTTGGTGGCACTTGAATCAAACTTTGATAATGTTGATTGCATTATTAAAAAAGTATGTCAGTTTCAAGAGATGTGGAAGAGCACGACTTGGGCACAAAGGAAAACCATGTAAAATATGGTTAGGAAGCAATCTGAGCAAGGAAGAGAAGTAGTCCTATGTTCAATTGTTGAAGAAATATCAAGACTACCTAGCTTGGTCTTACTCTGAGTTGAAGGCATACAGGGAAGATTTGTTCCAACATGAAATTCCTCTTGAATCTAATGCCAAGCCTTTCAAGAAAAAATAGAGGCCGATCAATCTGCTCCTTTCTTTGAAGATGCAAGAAGAATTGAAGAAGTTGAGGGATGGAGGGATCATTCATCCCACAAGGTACTCATCTTGGGTTGCAAATTTAGTACCTGTCGAAAAAAGAATGGTGATATAAGGTTGTGCGTAGACTTTAGGAACTTGAATAAAGCATCATTGAAAGATAATTACCCTCTATGCCAAACATGGAGAATATGCTACAATTGGTAACTGGTTCTGAATTGTTATCCACTTTGGATGGTTTCTCTGGCTATAATCAAGTTGTTGTGAAGGAGTCAGAAAGAATAAAGACTACCTTTACCACTCCTTGGGGAACTTATGTCTATGTCAGGATGCCTTTTGGCTTAATGAATGTTGGAGAAACTTTCCAAAGAGAAATGGATGTAGCGTTTGTTGGTTATATTAATGATTTCATTGTTGTTTATCAAGATGATGTAACTGTGTTTTCTAAAAATAAATGATCACTTGCAACACTTGGAGAGAATGTTGTTAAGGTGTAGAGAGTATGGCATATCATTGAATCCCAAGAAGTGCCATTTTGGAGTGCAAAAGGAAAAGCTTCTTGGTCACATTGTATCAAAGGAAGGGGTCATGATTGATCCCGAGAGAGTGGAAGCCATCAGCAAGGTTCCAATTCCAAGAACTAAGAAGGGAGTTCAATCCTTCTTTGGACAAATAAACTTTATCAGAAGATTTGTGTCTAACTTTGTTGAGCTGACCATCCCCATTACTAGCATGTTGAAGAAGGACCAAGTTATCAAATGGGAAGAAGCTTCCATTCAAGCTTTCAATGGGATCAAAGAAGCATTAAAGCATGCCCTATTTTGGCAGCTCCAAATTACAAGAAGCCTTTTCAAATGTTTTCTTTTGCTTTAAAAAACACCATTGCATCTATCTTGTTGCAGAAGGATGATGAAGGGGTTGAGAGACCAATTGCCTTTTTTAGTAAGGCATTGCAAGGAGCTGAGTTGAAGTACACCATCATGGAGAAGAAAGCATTTTCCTTGGTGAAAGCAACAAAGGTTTTCAGACCTTACATCTTGAGCTCTAAAGTTTTTGCTTATGTTCCCCACACCATGGTGAAAGATATCTTATCAGAGATGGAGGTCTCAAGAAAAAGATGTAGATGGGTAAACAAGTTGTAGGAATATGACATGGATATCCAAACCATGAAATTGATAAGAGGTTTGGGCCTAGCTAAGCTTATGGCTGAGAGAAACTTGCAAACTATTGAGGTGAATGAAGTAGAAGGAGAAAGGGTGGATGTCCTTGAAAAGTTGGTAAGCTTTGAATGGTACAAAGATATAATATTTTATCTTAGACATCTATGCTGCCCTGAACATTTGAGTAAAAATCAGAAAAGAGCTCTTAAGTTAGCCTCTCAAAAATATGTCATTACTGATTTTGGGTTAGCTTGGAAGAACCCGAAGGGAGTGCTCTTAAGATGCATTGTTGAGGATGAAGCCCCAAAGGTAATTTTGATCTCCATGGAGGATTTTGTGGGGGACATTTTGTTGGAAGAGTTACAACACATAAAATCTTGAGGGTTGGTTATTGGTGGCCAACTCTCTTCAAAGATACAACTCTATTGGTTAGGAAATGTGAAAGTTGCCAGCATTTTTCTGGAAGAATGAAAGCTTCAGGCTCCCTTCCTTTGCAGCATGTGTCAATTGAAGCCCCATTTAAGCAATGGGGAATGGATTTCATTGGTGAAATTTTAGATCCTTCTAGTGCTGGTCATAAATGGATTCTTGTAGCCACTGATTATTTCACTAAGTGGGTGGAAGCAATCCCCACCAAGAAAGCAACACACCAAGTTATCATGGACTTCATGTTGAATCAAATCATATGCAGATTTGGAGTGCCAGCTAAGATTGTTGTTGATAATGCCATGAGTTTCAGAGCCAAACCTTTGGTGGCAATGTGCAAAGAGTATGGAATCAATTTGACATATGCTTCTAACTACAATCCCCAAGGAAATGGACAAGTTGAGTCCAACAATAAAAACTTGTTGAAGATCATTAGAAGAACCTTGGAGCTGAACAAAAAGAAGTGGGGTGAGAAACTGAAGTTTGTTGTTTGGGCTGACAGAATCATTGTCAAAAGAGCTACTGGTAAAAGCCCATTTGAGTTGGTATATGGAACTCAAGCTTTTTTGCCCCTTCATTTGCAATTGTCTTCATTTTAGTTTGTTCAACAAATTGAAGATCAAGAAGTTAGTCCATATGATGCTCGAATCAATCAGATTATTGAGTTAGATGAAGAAAGAAGGGCATCCCATCAATGGCATGTGAAGTTTAGAGAAAAGTTGAAGAAGTTATTTGACAAGAAGGTGACTCCAAGAGCTTTTAGCATTGGGGATCTTGTGCTATTATGGGATAACAGGCATGAAGATAAGGGAAAGCATGGTAAATTTGATGCATTGTGGATGGGCCCTTATTCAATTGACATTGAATTGGTGAAAATACCTTCTTCCTAAAAGACTTAGATGGGGAATTGCTTGAATTTCTGTTAATGGTAGGCATTTGAAACATTTCCTTGATTGATTTCTCAGAATCAAGGTATACTCCATTGTATAGTGTATAGTCTTTTGGTTTCTTTCTACTTTCGTGTTTTTCTATTTTTGTTTGTCCTAGTCCTGGTGACTGGTTGTTTTTTGGTTTCTCGGTTCATCCTTGGGGGAGTTGGTTATTATTGTTCTGCTCTGCAAGCTTATTCTTTGACTCCATTTCCCAATGGTTTGTTTTTGGCACTTGGTCTACTATTTGTTCTTGTGGCACTCACAGGGAGTGCCCATCCCGAGTCGGAGCTGATGTTGGTGCTCAATTTGATCTCACCCCATTTGTCCTTGAAATTCTTCAATTTGTGGGCTTTGTCATCTTTTCTATCTCCCCGTATTGATGCATGAAAACTCTATCCTCCATTTGGTTGCCATGATCAGTCCCTTCCTTTGGTCGAGGATCACTTAAAAGTCTAGAATTTTTTTTCATTCCTCTGTCCATGTGAAAAATTTGTAACTTGGGCAAAAACTCAAGGGTTTTTCCCTTCCTTCCATTTTCCACAGTCACGTTTTGTTTTCCCTATCATTTTTGTCCCAAATATCTATGGAAATGTGATTGGATATGGCTCGAAGGATCATATTTGGGCCTTATATCATTTCCAAATTCTCTATCCTTGAAGAAAGATTCATTTTCGGTGCAAATGGTGATTTTCCTACATTTTACGGTTTGATGGGTGTATTTTTCCCGTCAAATTTACATCTCAACATCTATGGAAACATGGCCCTTTCTGGTTGGATGTGGGCTCAGGGGCACTTTGAAAACTCTAAGGCCCACTTCAACTCAAAAGCTTGTCCACGTGGAGGGTCGCGCTCATCTAAAAATTCACCTTTTGGTTTGGCCTTGGAGTTGCACCGGGGAGACACGTGGAGGTTTCGCTGCCTTGCCTGAGACTTAGACAAATTTTTCATGCAAATTCGCATAGGTCAGCTTTGGTGGACCATGGACATGTGGAGGGGACACTCATTTGAGGATCACCAGGGTCCCACCTTAACAATTATGACAGGGAGACATGTGGAGGCTTCCGTCGGCTCCGCTCTATACTTAAACTTTTCAAAGAAATTTTCTAAGGCCTTGGGACATGTGGAGGGACCGCCTATTTGGGGACCCCCTAAATTTTATTTTGAAGAAGTGCTAGGAGGACACTTGGAGGCTTCCACTCACTCTTCCTTTGCTTGGACTTTTCAATGGCCAAGGAAAACTATCTCGGACCCTAGACACATGGCGCCTTCCATTGATCCTTCAACTTTTTTAACAACTCTACTGCAGACTGAGACACGTGGTGAGCCCACGCTTGTTTGGGGTCTCCACTTTTGAGGACCATACTCAAAGTGCACCAGGTGAGACACATGGAGGCTTCTGGCTGGCTCCTTTTTACTGAGACTTTTCAAAGGCCAAAAGGATGTTTTTCTTGGGCCCAGGCACGTGGAAGGCCCGTGCTTGTTTGGAAACTTTCCCCTATACTTCTCCTTTGTAGTTGCACCAAGGAAAACATGTGGATGACTATAATATAAAGTAGAGAAGGGGAAGAATCAATGGTTGTTGTGCATTTACATCTTTTTTCCACCATTTTTCTCCAAGACTCTGGAGATGTGAATACACACTATTTTTTCATCATTTTTGATGAAATTCCTTGTCATTTTTGTCTGTAAAGTGCCATTGAATGGATTAGAACTTAATTTGTGAGTCCAAGGATTGTTAAGGTCGATATTTTGAAGTTGGAATTGCTCGAGCACTTGTAAAAATGTGAATTACTAGAGAAGATGGATGTGGGTAGAGTGCAGAGAGGAAAGAGAGGGAAAAGGATGAAATGATGGAGGTTGTAGGTGCAAAAGATGAAAAAGGTGTTGCCTCGAGAGTGAAAAGGATTACCTGTCAGATCCAGTTGTATGCAGAGCCTCCAGGAAAATGATTAAAATGGGGATTTCTCACATGAAAGAATCAAAATGATTAGAAGGATTTCCAAAAAGTTGTGGCATGGCATCCTAGTCATTAGTCGAGGGCCCAAGAAATGTGATCAGTTCATAATTGGTCCACCTAGTAGCTTTTGGATGTGAATTTGTTAAACGTCACTTTTTGAGGACAAATTGGTAACAAGAAAAGGTCCCTCGAATATTTTTTCTTTTGGGGGAAAATTTGGGATGAGTGAGTGAGTGAAATGTATAAATGCAATGAGAATACTCTTGCAAAGGGTCGGGGTTGAATTCTTAAGAGAAAATTTGAGAAAAGCCCATCTTCTTGAGAGACCAATCCGAGATACCTAGTTAATTTCTTTTGTGTTAGATTTTCTATCATGTCAAGTTGGTTATAGATGTATAGCCATTGACAAGCACTGAGATTTCTCTGGAAGCTTTCCCCTGCTGATGAATCTAATCAATTTTGAAATTAATTTGTGTCAATCTTGGAGCAATTTGTGTTTGCTTTGTTTTAGAATGTCTGCAAGTAGTTTTTCTTATTCCTATTGCAATCTTACATTGAAATATTTGTGAAATCACATAGGATCTCATCCCTATGATAGTTTAGTGGCATTTGCAATTTCATTTCAAGAAGAGCCTTCATCCTGTGATGAGATAAATAAATTTAAAATCACTTCACTATCATTTGTTGATAAAGATTGTTTGTAAGTCTTTGGGTGTACCTTAGGCATGATTGATTAGAGATTTTGATGTTTAATTGAGTCTTTAACTTGAGCCTTCATGTTAGATTCTCAAATATTGTGTGAAAACGTGTTGATCTGGGCCTCCATTGAAGCACACCTTCTAGTTGAAGGAATATCTTAACTATTCTAAAGCTTTTTGTTGTTGAGTTTTCCATTGTTGTGAAGTTTCTCAAAGATCTGGTATAATCAACTTTATCCTACTTAATCTCCCACCAAAATTATTCAAAACCATGAATCCATCCTAAACTACCCCTTGTTTTCCTTGTATATCCACAAAGGAACAAAATCTATTTACTAAAATATGCAGAACAATCAGGATTCATAATGTCTTTAGTAACCTTAGCCTTGTTTTGAAAGTATCTCCATCTTTTAGAAGTGACAACTCTTGAGAGTTAAATTATGGAGTATTGATCATATTTTCCCAAGGTTTTCTTCATAAAATTTGTGCAAAAGAAGGATATCTCCATCTCCTTCATCAAATAGAGGTTACACTAAGGGTCCTCTCACCACCTGGTTGAAAGGCATGAGGGACCTAAAGTAGTGAGGATAGGTCAAATCCTCTTGAAACCTTTAGGAAAATACCATCAACCATTTTTCCCTTATAGGATATTGTATCTTATAAAGGTACAAATTCAATTTTGACATTTGGAGAAGGTGGCCATATATCTAAATATTTTTTCTATATTTAGCAAATATCTTTATGAATCATTGGAGATGAATAAAAAGTGTGACCTAGTGGCCAAAAAGTGATAATTTGATTGAGACATGTAGGAATTATTCATTTTATTGCATGATAAGAAATGGGTTGAGATAAATTTCAAAGATAATTTCTAAACACCCTTGTTCCATTTTCAAGGTACTACGACTCCCCCACATTAATGTAGTAAATGAAAATTGTTTGATCAAATAAATGAACTATAAACAAAAACATCCCATAAGGATGAGGAACAAAACTGCAATGTGTGTGTTCCCTTATCATTTTCCTTTTAACATACAAGTGAGTGTGCGTGCCACATGCAAAAATGAACATTAATTTCCAATCAACATTCTTATACAAAATCAGTAAATAACATAAATTGAAAGTAAAATGATGAATTGTGTATGCTTGTATGCTCTCAAAGTTGTCATATGTAAGAAAAGAAATGTCACATATAAGGGAAATTCAGCAATTGATCCTTTTATGTGATTTTAACTATAAAAATTAGGCTCACTATGTAAATCCATAAGTACCAATTGAGTATGTTATATAAGTGTTACCTTGTGTGCATTTTAGCCTACCATGTGGCCACCCTATGTGTATTTGAGCCCACCACATAGCCATCATGCATACATTTGAGTCTTTAATAAGGCCAATTTGTAATTAGTACTCTTGTGCATGAAGGAGATACAAAACGGCCTCATCATTTTCCAAAGTATGTAAAGCAAAATAGTACTCAACATTAATTTTAAATTCAATGTATCATTTGCACTCTGTTTTGAATGAATTTTCCCCGACATGTATGACCTTACCATCAAGATCGATTCTATTAGGTCAAATATAGGTTTGACACAAAAAAATTTACATGGGACCTTTCTGAAAAAAAAATAGATGATGTGGTTGTCTGCTATATAGTACTTTGAAACAACATTGGATTTTTATGTGAATCACCAATGGTGTATGTTGGGTAGGAGTTTTTTAACAACTTGATTTTTAATGGTTGATGTAATCAAATGTATTTTTGTTTTATTGAATGACATCATGATTTTTAGAAGGATGATTGATGTAGTCATATTTTTCTAATTATTCAATTTGATGGTTTTGAAGGAAAGATTGAGATCTTTTTTATTAATTACTAGTGTTTTCTAAGGGTGGATTTTCTAGTTGACAATAAGGTAAGCTATCTTCATATTTGTCACTTTTAGTGTCAATTTGAGGGGATTTAAGTCATAGGAAGTGGTGATTGTGTTTTCTTCATGGAAGGCATGCATCTAGACTAATTTATTATGCTGGTCGAGAACATCGAGGTATCTAGATTGGACTTGGGACACAATGTAATTTTTATTATAAGATGGTTAAATGATCCATGTAGTTCATCACCGTGGTCAATATGTTGAGTTTAGATAGAGGTTTATTTTGGTGTGGCACTAAATTGACTTAAGGATCTCAAAGAGAGAGGAAAATTCTCTTGAAATTTTTTTCCTATTCCAAACTCATTGCATTCAAATATACCTCCATCATAAGAAGCTTCATTATCTTTAATTGGAGGATGTTTCTTGCTCTCATCTTCAAAGATAGATAAATACAAGTCTCTTTAGGTAATACATATGAATTGAAATAATATGCAATACATTATGGTAACCTAGTTGTGTTGTATAATTTTTGGAGTTGATTAGGTTTGTCATCATTGAAACCCGCATTGGTAACTTGTAGTTTGGGATTCACGAGATAAAATTTTTAATGGTGTATTAGAATGATATGGTAGTTGGAATGTAGAACTAATTATTTTGATTTTTAATGGGGATGTCCCATGGGTTGGGATCAGCCTCATGCTTGTAGTGCATGTTATTATGAATGAATTTAACAAACTAGCTTCCGTAGGATGTAATCATTCTCGTGTGATATGGCTAAAGTCAACATAATATCCATTTGTAGGAAAATTCAAGGTTTAATACCATGAATTTTATGTATATTGTCTTGGTTCCTATGGTAAAAGGGATCTAGATAGAGCCAAGGATATTTTGGTTATTACCGGTGAATCCATGATAGTTGAGTCACATCTTTTCGAGTTTTTTTGTAATATCCTAACATTTTTACTAACCATACGGATGTAAAATTAATTCCTGATCCTTCATCCACTAATACCTTCCTTTTAAAGCATCATTGACCATGAAACTAATAAAGAGAGGAGGATTGTGTTGTCATGGTAAAGGATGGCATTTTTATCAGGTTTCTTATGAAAAACAATATATATCTTACAATTATATTGAGGATGAGACACAATTTCTATGGCATGTATTTCAATGGTACGTGAAGGTTGCTTTTAGATGGTTTTCCTCAATGGTTTTGAGGAATCCTCTAGGGATTGATTTTTTTACATGAGGAATGTTTTGATGTTGAGGATATTTATGCATAAGTTCCATGAGAGAAATCTTACAATGCATAGAATTGAGTTCATCAAGGAAATACCATTGAGGTTTTAATAGATAGTATCGAATATTTTTCCGAGAATTTGGATAAGTGGTTACAACCTTTATGATTTTAGGACATTTTTCTTTAGGTTGAGGAGATTTATCATAAGGATGAAGCTTCATTGTTAGGGAGGGATCATCATTACTTTGATCATCAAAAGATGAAGTATAGTTTTCATTAGAAAAAACTTGTATTTAAATGACATTTTAGACTTTTGGATGGGTTGCTTATATGTGGTCTTTCTTTGATAGTTGACATTGGTTGCATTCACATATTGGTAGTTAAGATATTTTGGGTCATAATTCCCTTCGATGGTGCATAGAAAATTTTGTATGGGTCTCTTCTCACGTTATGGACCACTTTAGGGTTTTGTAGTTGATGGTTCTATTGGATTTTAGTAATTGATTGGTACTTCTCATGGCGCTCTTTATTGATTGCTTCAAATTAAAATTATCATATAACATGAGGTTATAGTTATTCTTTTACATTCACAAATTTTTTTATAGGATTTCCCAACATTAACATGTCACCAATAGAATTTATTGGAATCAAACAATGTAGGCATAGGCTTGGAAGGAATAATTTGATGTAATCTAGGTGTATGCATCATTTACATGAGTTATTCAGTTCTTGTTAATATTTAAATCTTACTTTGAAGTGAAGATGTTAAAATCAACTTACAAATTTTCTTCTGAGATTCAATGCCTGAAAGTGTTTAAGAATTTGATTAAGGAATTCCAAACTTCAAAGACTGAAATTTCAGACCTTCAAAATTTCGTGGATTCAAAGGTTTTCTTGTTCAGGATTAAAATGCTAGAATTGAAATTTTGATTTCAGACTTTCGAACTACGAAATCCTAAAAGTTTGAAATTTTACAATTTTGGAATTCAGAGGTCTCTTTGGTAATTTATCATTTTTCAACTTGGAGTTCAAATATGAAGCTCAAGTTCTAAGATTTGGAACTTCATACTTTTGGGTTTGAAGTCCATGTGTTTTCATTTTAAGAAATTTCTTCCGAAGTTTCAAAGTCGAAACTCCAAAGTCTCCAAAATTTTGAACTTCAAACTTTCGGGTTTCGGAAGTCTCCCATCTATTTTTGATATTTTCGCTCTCTAGTTCTAAAGTCTGAAACTCAAAGTTCAAAATTTTGTAACTTGAGACTTTTGGGCAGAGTCTTTCGATACCTTTTCAAAATCTTCAAGTTTCAAGTTTGAAACTCAAGTTTCTGAAATTTTGAAACTTCAGACTTTTGGGGTATCGAAATTTGGAGTTCTTTGGGCATTTAATTCTCACCAACCTCGCACATGTCAGATTTCAAGCATTAATTTCAGGTTTTCCTATATAAACTCAAGTTTTTACCTGTCATTTTCACTTGATTTTTTGCTCGACAAATCTAATTTTACTACATTCTTTTGTACTTTCGAGGCATCATTTTCAAGGTAATTTTGTTTGGATTATTTCTTTTTGGTTTATGATCTTTTGGGATTTTCTTCCTTGTTTATTTTTGTTTGTTCTTCCTCGCTCTGTTTTAGATGAAATGGAATCCCTTGGCATCCACCATGTTTTCATTAAAAGTGTTTTCTGATCTCCACAGTTGCAAAATCTAACATGTGCAGGCATCCAGATCAGATTTCATCATAATTTTCGGGATCCTCCCAAGTGTTTTACTTATTTTCCGTGCCTTTGGCGAAGTTTCGTAGTTTACAAATTTTCCTTTCAAGTTTTTGGAGGTTGGTCTTTTTGAGTTAGGGTTTCTGGTTATTTGGAGGTTTGTTGTTTTGGAGTTTGGAGGTTGGCCTTTTACGGAGTTTGGAGATTGGTTTTTTGGAGTTCGTAGGTTTGTTGTTTTGGATTTTGAGAGGTTTTTGTTTCAGATTTTAGATTTTTCTTGTTGTTTAGAGGTTTCACACTTTGGAACTAAAGTCTTTTCGAACTTTCAGATTTCGGTATTTCGAGACTTTTGCAAGGTCTACTACAAATTTCCAAAGACTTCTCGATTCCAAAACTTGAACTTAATGTCAACCTCTTTAACAAAAGGAAAAGAAAAGATGAAATATGCATTCCTAGGAGTTTCTCCTCATTCTTGTTTATCTTCAGACTTAGGGAATATAGAGATGCCAATCTCGAATAGGTTAATTTTCCCGATTTTGGGCAAGGGTAAAGGCTCCCAACAAGAAATATTGGATGCAAGCTATATATGACAGTGGGATTATTCTTGTTTTTGGTTTCCCGCATCAATGCATTGCCCCGAATTCATTTTGTCTGTATTATCCCACTTGATGAAGACTCCAGAGTTGGTAAAGGATGTTGATGGCAAGGTGGTAATTTGATTAGATGCTGATTTCTTTGAAGACTTGTTCAAACTCCCGGATGTTCAAAACTATGCCATGATTTCACCAAAGGCGTATTCAACATTGGGATAAAGAAACTGAGTTATGTACAAGGGTCATGATGAGGAGCTACTTGGCCAAGAGTGTCACCAAGTTGTCAAAGACCCTGTATCGATTAGATTTCATTCAAGAAGTGAACGATATTATCGTGTTATTGAGTAGAGTTTCAGGTCTTACCTCTGCGATAGAATTTCAGGAATGGATGTTCTTATATATTGTCACCATTAAGAAAAATAAGGAATTCATATGATGGGGGAGCATATCAAGTAGCTCCATATGTTTCTAGTTAGGAAAGGTTTTGTCTTCAAAGAAATTTTACATGACCTCTTTCTTGGTCTATGTTGCAAGTTGTTATGGGAGACTTCACTGGGTTGAACACTAAAGGTGTTAGGAGTGCTTCACAAATTTATGATTTTTATCCTCAGCTTACAATGGATGAGGGTAGCAGACACTTTTGTAGGATCAATGATGCCTTCTTCGTTGTTATCCTTTATCATTTTGATAAGGATTTATATAACTAAAGGATTTCAGATGAAGCTTTCAAGGAAGTACGTGAGTGGGGAGCTATTTACCTATAGTTTCCTACATTCACATACATCTAGATCCTTGGTTTTGTAGGTGCTCCTAGTAAGCTTCCAAGATGCCCTACAAACAAATGGGTTTTGTTGGAGTTGGTTTGACAATTGTTGGACTACCATAAATTTAGAACAAACGACACAAGGAGGGAGTCCAATTTCCCATTTCAATTGGCTAGATATACTTGTGTAAGTATTTACAAGGCAAATAATTTAGATGTAGAAATGTCAGAAGTGACCTTGCAAACATTTCATCCTCAAACCAATTTTGATTACTGGGGAAAATTTAGTGAAACATGTTTATCTAGTTCTCATGTACCCTAGTTAGAGACATTTAGATTCATTGTCAAGATGGGTTCATTATCGGCAATGGGAATATGAAAGGTTAACCTGGATGAGGTTTGACGGTTTAGGATCATAGATATTCCAAAGGAAATGGAGGACGAAGAGGAAGTATTGGATGTAATTTACAAGGATAACAATGTTGACAATCAACCATTGCCATGGATTGATTGGTATGTAGAATAATGTTGTAATACTAAGGAGAGGGCGGGGCCCATTTTTAAAGGACATATAATTGGTTGGATACCTTAGGAATTTCACCCAAAGGGTTAGATCAACCTATAAGAACAAAATCCAATCAACAATGAGTCTTCCAACACCTACTAAAGGGAAAAGGTCTATCCAAAGGGCCCATATAGTCCCCAAGAAGATTTCATTCATTGTTGGAAGTTCCTCTCTCTCCAAGGCTCCTAAACCCAAGGTTGTGTCTCCAATAATATCAACATCAAAAATTGTTGAAGTCACTTGATTCCCAAGCTTACCACAAAATCTGCCATCCTCTCCTTCCTTACCATCATCACTTCCTTCCACTTCTACACTCATTTCTTCTTTTCCATCTCCATCCATGGCCTAAGGTATTTTCATCTCTTCCTATTCTTTAGTAGGGGAGATGATTGGGTCTCAATTTCCACTTCACTTCCTCTACAACTTTCATTTCCTCCCATCTCATCTTCTAGCCTCTTTGTATCCACCCTTGGGCTATTCTCACTTCCACTCCTTCTATCATTACCACCTCCATTCTAGTGCCAACTAATGTTACTAGTTCCATTGTATTATCTAGTGCTCTAAGTACCGAATCATTGTTCCACTTCCATCAACATCTGTTATACCAAAATGGTTGTTTCGCCAAACTTTGAAACAAAAGAATAAAGTACCTCTAGTGGATGTTATAGATCTAAGTGTGTTAGAACCTACTCCAAGGAGATAGGCCAAGTGGAAAAAATCATCTCTAGCCTATCAGTGAACCAATCAGGAGAAAGGGTTGTAGAAATTGCTACTCTGTTGAGGGAAAACCAAAGAAACTATCACAGCGAGATGACTACCAAATTTCTAGATTTTCACTAGGAAAAGCAACACATGAAGGGGCCAAACAAGATGTATAGATGGCTCTCAAAAATTTTTTGGAGAAGTATGACAAATACAAAGCTTCTAAGGATGAGCTCAAAGAAAAATTTGAGCAGCTCGCTCTATTGAGAAAGGTAACACAACCTACTCCATCCACTGATATTTCAACTACTACTGCTCTGACAATTTCTTCCACTCTAGATGATATTTCCTATCATGAGATTGAGAAGATAGGACAGAAGGGAAGATCAATAAATGGATGGATAGAGTGCATACTTCAAGAAGCCAATCCTTTGATTAAAGAGGTTGTTGAGATATATAATGATTTGCAGACTGAAAGAGCCTTTATTTGTAAAATGGATGAAGCCTTCTCCGAAGATAATAATAACTTGAATTTGAATTTGACTACATGGAGTGAAATCAGAGAAGAGGATCCAAATCTAATTATTCAAGAAGATGTAATCGACGATGTTTCTAAGTTTTTTGAATATCAAAAGGCTATGGAATTCAGGTCCCTAAGTATTTAGGATCTAATAAAGAAATTGGACGAAAAGCATGTGGAAATCATGAATACTCGAACGACATCTCATAAGAGTTTGATAATGTTAACTACAAGTTCTTCAATGAAAACATTGATGCTCTTCCGGAAGATCAAATTAAGTCAAATTTCAAGGATTTAGTGAAGAGGGATGATGAGGTAACTAGGACTTTCAACAATGACTCCATTGACAAGGTTGGTTTCATGCCAAAATTTCACAAGGTCAATGAAGAAAGTGGTAAATAAACTTAAGAGAATTTCAGCCAAGGTAGCAAGAGAGATCGAGACACCAGATGTGGTAAACCATTATGCATGTGGGCCGGAGGAAGGATAAGTAAAAGGAATTATAAGTGTTTCATCGAATAAAAGCATCGGATGGTTGCATGGGAGAAAGAACAAGAGAAAGTTGAAGGAGAAGGTGTTACATGGCAAAGCTGAAGCTAGGCGGCCATGGAAGGATAGTTCAAGCTTTGGATCGGTCCAAGTTGTAGGGTTGACCAAGTCAAACCCTTGCAACCACTTTGCTATTTTTATGGGAGCATGTTCCCTTGAACTTAATGATATTCTATTTTTAGTAATTTGTTGGTTAAGGTCCAGTTGTAATGGCTCAACCTAAAAACTTATAAATAGTTAAGTGCATGAAGGTTTTTGAGATATAGATAGATCATTTGAGAAGTTACTCTTCAAGCTTGGAAGAGTGCTTTGAATACTTTGAATCCTTTCAATTACATTCAGAGTAATATTTTTCCGTGAAGAATTTGATTTATTGTGTTAATGGTTGATCAATGTATGCTTTGTGGATGCACAATTCCTTAGTGTAAGTGGTTAACTTGCCTTTATTTTCATAATATCTTATTTCATTCTATGGGAAAGTGATATAATTGTTTTGAATATCAGTTGTGGAGAGAGTTGTGGAGAGATTATTTTCCTTTTGTTATAAAATATACATTATCATTAATGGTTTGTTATTTACCCTCACCATAAGTGAAAGAGATGCTTTGACATGCTCATATTCAATATTTCACCCCCGGGAAAATATTGGATCAGCCACAACCCATACATCAATTAAAGGTCCAAAAGGTCGAGTAGCTAAGAAGGAACCAAGGCGAGAAAAGAAAGGGGAAAATGGTGAAGTTTTGAAGTTTTTCGGGCTCGAAACCATTCAAGAAAGAGTCAAAATTGGCTAAGTATAAAGTGCAAGAGAGGTCGCAAAGTGTCGGAGCATCCAAGAGTTAGTCCAAAGGTGGAGACCCAAATGAGTGTGAGCTCTCCACGTGGCCCAAAGTCCAAAAGGATAAAAGGGACCATTGAAAAGTCCACAGACCTGCGGGGGCTGCCAAGTGTCAACTCGATGCTCCTTCAAAGGAAAATTTTGAATCGGGCTTTCAAGTGAGCGTGGTGCCTCCACGTGTCCAGTCTCAAAAAGGGGTAGAGTCGGTTGAATAGTCAATGCATGGGGCAGACCGACGGAGAGTGCCAAGTGTCCGAATGATGCTAATTCAAGGATCAAATTGAGAGAGGGTTTCCAAATGAGCGCTAGACTGCCACGTGTCCTAGGTCAAGAAATATGACCCCACCAAGCAAAGGACTTAACCAAAATATAGAAATTAGGTAGGTAGCAGAGGAAGCGCCACGTGGCAAGCCTAAACTAGCAGCGCTAAAGTGGGCCATCGGGGAAAGTTGGTTTTTTGCCCCTTGTTATTCCAAAGGTGTAAAAGTTGCAAAATGGGCCACAACTCCACCCAAAGGAAAAAGTCAGCGTTTGAGCCCGAGTCAAGGTCAAAGTGGGGAGTCGGAGGAAAAGGTGAAAATTTTCCTTTTGTCAAAAGACACAGAGATAAAAATTGAAGCGCATCTCCCAACCAACCAAAGGGTGCCACGTGTCCAAGCGGAGCGTCGGGGCCGTGGGAGTTTTCTGAGTTTTGCATTTTTTTTTTGTGGAAAAGGGGAAAAAGATAAATCATGGACCCGCAAACCTGATTTTTCCCTAATCTGGCTGCCACGTGCCCCGTATTAAAAAGGAGATCCATTTTTCAAACTATTTTCCCACCCATTTGTACGGACCCGATACAAACTTCGAAGGGGCATATCTTTTGACTCGTGTGGCTCAAAATATTGCAAATCTTACACCGCTGGAAGCATCTCGACGTCCTCTACACCATGGAAAGATAAAAATCATTTTTTTAGCCCTGGTAGGTGAAAATGGAGAAACATCTTGGGCCTTTAATGTAGGATCTTCTTGCCTCAACAACCAGATCGGATTCGATCTCGCTCCACCGCTTCTTCTTCCTCCTTCGAGGTGCCGAATAAGGATTTGATGTAGTCAAGATAGATTTGGAACAGATTTTATGGGAGACATTAAATAGTGGTGGTTGAGCTTGGAGTTTTTCCCACTTCTTTTTTTTCTCCCTCTCGTATCGAATCTATAAATACAAGCTCGGGACTCATTGTAAAGGGTTGGACATTCTTTTGTTTTAGGCTCCCCTTTCCTTCTAAGAAAGGAATTCGTGGAGTTCAGCCTTCCATTAAAATTGCAGTAGTATGTTCTTGCCTCCTGGCTATTTTTTGCATGCAATGTATCAGATCAATCTAGCAGAGCAATAAAACATGTTTGTGATCGATTCTAGATCCTTTCTCTCTCTCTTTGCTCTTGCATCTGGTCTTTCATTATAAATCTGGTTATTGTGCTTGATTATTATGTATGTTTTTTGTTGGTTTGTGTCTATCAAAAAACTAATGTTCATCATTCCTTGGTGCATCACCTTGTAGTTTAGTCATTTCTTATTTCTTATATCCCTTTTTATCCTGTCTCCTTGGAAAATTTTAGATTAGGTATAGAGATAGATCCTCTGCAAGTTCTCACGTATGCACCTAAACAGAGGAATAGGAACCAACCTTTAATCTGGAGAGCTTTTCCATTTGCAAGGTCCCACACCTTGGGGAAAGTTCAATGTTATGTGGATCACACCAAATGACTCTGCCTTAGAAAAGAAGATCTATAGAACTCATTTGGGGGGTGTGATTACACTAATAGTTTTGGCACCTGGTGGGACAGAGAAGTCTCCATCTTATTACAGTAAGATTGATGTGCACTTGTTGTGATTCTAACTTTTAAGAAGTTTTAAAATTGTACATCTGGTGACTCCAAAAGAAACAAATCCACTAGTTTTCAACAGTCCAAGCAAGTTCATGAGAAGGATACAAACAAGGTCTAGAACAAGAGAGGAAGGACAATTTGTACACATACACTTGTCTCAGACAGAAGGAAAAGAAGAAGAGCCCAGAGGTCTCCATCTCCCCAAACAGAGCCTTATCAACACCTCCTCCTAGTAGGCCATTCTTTCAAACAAGAAGGGTACTCAGGCCGATCAGAATGGCTCAACCAAATCCTTATGTCAACTTCACTGGCAACAGCCCACTCACCCTGAATGCACAAAAATGGTCCCGATTGCAAGCATTAAAGAGCATCCCATATTTCACTAGGGAAAACCAGACTTCTCCTGGTGACCATGTCCAAGATATTGCAAATGTCTATACAATCCATGAGATCCATGAGATGGATATCACAGTCAAGTTGCTAGCCTCTTCACTCAAAGGTAAAGCTTCACAATGGTTCAGGAGCCTTGAAGTAGCTCTATTCAAAACTGGAACCAGCTGTGCATAACTCTTCACAACCAGTTTGGAGAAAAAGGTGATAACTTGTCTTTGTTGGAGCAACTGACAACAATCAAGAGAGCCCCGAATGAGCAACTGATGGATTTCAACCTCAGATTTCAATGGACCTGGGACAGGATTCCAATAATAGTAAAGCCCACTAATGAAGGTGCCTTCTTATACTTTCTTAGGGCTTTAAATTCTGATATTTCTTTGATGATTCAGTCAATGGGGGCACAACCTTACTTGCAGCCTATAGCCTTTCCATAGGAGCTGAGAACCATTTGATTCAGGATGGAAAACTTACCCTAGGCCATCCATGCCCCTTTACCCCGAGTTAGGAAACCCTGTGTACCAGCCAAACACCCACATTAGCTCCTATACCCACCCCCAAGAGTCAAAGTTCAGCTGAAGCCTCCACTTCATCATCTAACACCTCAAAGGAGCTTCAAGAAGTGATGAAACAACTGCAAAACCTGGGAAATGAGCTAGTAACCATCAAAAGACAACAAGCTCAAAGTTCTAGGCCATATCACCCCTGTGCTCATCGATAGCCAAGACCCCATATCAGCAAAATAGACCACCAACCAGGCTGTAAATCAGAGTCAACACCAAGGGAAACCTCAAGCTGCTAGACCTTTCAGGTCATATGACCCAAACATAGTTTCAACATCAAGGGGATTGGTTCCAACACATAATAACATGGCACAAGAGTATGAATGGTGTTTCCCATGTAATCAGCCACATAATCAATCGATGTGCTTCAATGGTGCATTAAATTAGCTCTGATGGTGCAAACCATTGGTGTGTCACAAGAACCTAGCCACAAAGAAAGTCAGCAGCAAGGAGCTCAAGCAAGAGGGACCCCAAATGAAACTATGCTTGTCAATTGGTAGGCTGAAGACTTTTGTGGAATGAATCAGACTCCTTCTCAAAGTATAGCTGCCAATACATGGTCTAAGAGGAGAAATATTGGAGAAGGACATTCACCAAGCTCAGGTGATCCTCAACCCTCCGTCACTCAACAAGGTATTGGCATTCAAAATACAACTCCCAATGTGCAAAGTCAATCCAAGCCACCTTCCAGACCTACTCAGCACGGTTGTAACAACCCATGTGCAAGAGAAAAAATGTGCCTGGGAAGGGGCAGCAAAAGGATAGCTCATTCAACATCATTGAGCAAATGAAGAGGACAAGTGTGAACATTTCACTATGGGAGTCACTGGCCATTCCAGGGCAAGAGGGATCTATTGCAGACTGCTATACAAAATTGGTCAAGCTCAAATCACACCCCTAACAACAAGAGAAAGTGCTTACCAATACAACTCAAACGGGGAAAACCATCGAGAACAACAAGGTAAGAACCTGAGACCTCCTCCATTCTATGTTTCATTGATTATTGGAGACAAATTGGTGCACAATTGTATGATTGATTCTGGGGCAAGTAGTTCTGTAATGCCCAAGCAAATAGCTGATCAACTGGGTCTCCAATATGAAGTCATCTCTAGAGGGGTAGTGCAATTAGATGGGACAATAGTGACAACTATTGGAATCATCAAGGATCTGAGCCTCACTCTGCATGCCCCCCAATGTGACTATTTTGCAGAACGTATCAATCATAGATTTGCCACCACATTTTTGCTTTGTGTTTGTCCAGGACTTCACTACCAAAATTGGAGGCTATCTGTCTGTTGATTGGTCACATATGCTCTTTAGAACAAGGTATGGGGAAAAGGCCACAATCATATCTGAGCCCATTGTTGATTATCATATTGAATCTTATGTGCCTAGCCCAATCAATGCCAACTGCTCAGCTTTTGATCAAGAAGACCTCCTAAGCACTTGTGAAGTAGATACCAAGGTGGGATGTATCCCAGACTTGACTCTCGATGAGTGGGCCAACAAAAGACATGCTTTTGACCCCTATAAGGAGATGGAAGAATCTGAGCTAGGTGTCTACTATCTACATGAAGAGAATCATCCTCTTCCTGACCTAATTAAGCCATAATATAAAGATGACAATGAGGTATGGCAATTGTTCTTTGATGGCTCAAGGAGTAGACAAGGAGCTGGAGGAGGAGCTATGATTGTGTCCCCAAAGGTATGAAATATTATTCAGCCTTCAGATTTCAATTTTCCTACTCAAATAACACTGCTGAATATGAGGCTTTGGTCCATGGTCTTCATTGGGCAAGGAAGCTAGGAATCAAGAACTTGCAAGTGTTTGGTGACAGTGAACTGGTTGCCAATCAAGTCAGAGGACTTAATGTTGTCAAGAATGACCTACTCAAGAACTACAAGAGTAGGGTATGGGATCTCATGGAGGATTTTGAGGCCTTCAACATTGTGTCCATACCCAAGAAGGAGAATGAAGCTGTTGATAGGCTTGCAATAGTTGGAGCAACATTTGATGTGGTCGACAACATCAAAAGAGACAAAGAACAACCACATATCCATATAGTTGTGAGGCCAAGCAAAGTGCGTATAACAACACATGCTGGTAGTGTTTGAGAATGATCAACAGATCATTAATTTTTTGCAAGAAGAAGCTGAATTCTCAGCTAGAAATCAAAACAGATTAGAGAAGCAATACGGGAATCAAATAGTACAACTACATACAAACAAGCTTCCCAAAGGCTTAGTGACATTGGAGTCTATCTTCAATCCTAATGATCAGTTTAGAAAAGAGAAGGCTAACATAGATCAAAGGAGAAGATTCAGAGTCAATCCCAGTTGGAGAAGGCAAAACACTTCAAATTGGCAAAGTGGCCACCAAGCAAGAAAGGTATGAATTCATACAACTTTTCCAAGAATTTCTAGATGTATTTTCTTGGAGCTATGAAGACCTAAGAGGGTTCAATCCAAAGCTAGCACAACACACAATCAAACTAGATCCAGTTGCTCAGCCCATCAGGAAAAAGTAGAGACCAGTCAATCCACACATTGAGCCTCTGATGAAGAAAGAGCTAAACAAGATGATAGAGGCAAGTATCATATTTCCAATCAAACACTCAAGTTGGGTTGCAAACCTGGTCCCAATCAGAAGAAAATGGAGAGATTAGGTTGTGTGTAGATTTTCGAGACTTGAACAGAGCTTCCTCAAAGATCACTACCCACTCCCTTCAATGGAGTAGATCTTGCAAGTGGTGTCTAGATCAGAGAGATTCTCCCTCCTAGATGGCTACTCAGGGTACAACCAGATCATGGTGAAAGAAGATGATCAGTTCAAAACAACTTTCACCACCAAATGGGGCACCTATGCCTATAGAAAAATGCCATTTGGATTGTCCAATGCCGAGCCACTTTTCAAAGGGAAATGGATATGGCATTCAAAGGACTGATCAAAAAAATAGTACTGATCTATCTGGATGACATTACGGTGTTTTCCAAAAATGCAAGCAGACCACCTTTTCCACCTAAGGCAGGTGTTTCAAAGATGCAGGAGTTTTGGGGTATCATTGAACCCTAAAAAATGCATATTCTTGGCCCATGAGGGTAGGCTTCTAGGCCATATTGTATCAAAGGAAGGATTGGAAATTGACCCGAGAGAGTTGAAGCAATAAGAGCATTGCCATTGCAAGCCACAAGAAAGCTCTTCAAAGCTTCCTGGGAAAAATCAATTTTGTCCGCAGGTTTGTACCAAACTTTGTTGCCCTTGTTAAGCCAATAACGTTGATGTTGAAGAAGAGCTTAGCATTCAGGTGGAAAGCTAAAGGAAAGGAAAGCTTTGAGGCCATCAAAGAAGCTATATCACAAGCCCCAACTCTCGTGAATCTAGATTTCTCTAAAGACTTCATATTGTATGCCTTTGGTGGCAGTGACACAATTTCTGCAATCTTAGTTCAACAAAACAAAGAAGGTACAGAACAACCAATTGCTTTCTTCAGTCAAGGTCTGGAAGACTATGAAGTGAGATACTCCTTCATCGAAAAGCAAGTCCTGGAAGTAATCAGAGGATTAAAGAAGTTTAAGCATCTGGTTTCAAATAATAAAATCCAATTGTTGGTCTCCCATGTGGGAGTTAAAGAATTCCTTCTCAACAAGGATCTGAATGAAAAACATGTAGGATGGATCACTCGTGTCATGGAATATGACATTGAGATCAAGGTCACTAAGCTGGTCCATGGGAAGGGGTTGTGTGAACAACTAGCCTCAAGTCAACAAGATGAAGCAAAACAGTGAAAAGGAGGTTGTTTTTTTGTTCTATAAGATAATCAAGAGGAAGGAAATAATGATGTACCTACTCCTTGTTGGACTCAAGACATGGTGCACTTCCTTCAAACAAGCTTGTGTCCTCATGGGATGAGTAAAGAAAAAGGAGACATTTCAGACTACAAGCCATCCCATATGTTCTTATTGATGGTGTCTTGTTCAAAAGAGACATCAATGGCATTCTGCTGAGATGCATTGAGAGATCAAAGTTGAGAGAGTGTTACAAGAATTCCATGTTGAAGCAGCTGGAGGCCATTTTTCTCCAAGGGTGACAACACTCAAGATCATGAAGGTGGGTTATTATTGGCCCAGAGTGTTTAGTGACTATTATGCATGGATCAAAAAGTGTAAGAATTGTGCATTCTTCAAAGGCAAAGAAAAGTTAGCAACACTTCCATTGCACCCAATTTCAATCGACCAACCTTTCATGCAATGGGGATTGGACTTCATTGGAGTCATCAATCCAAATTTGAGCCAAGGCCACAAATGGATTCTGACAACAACAGACTATTTCACCAAGTGGACCGAGGCAAGTGGCACTCAAGGAAGCTAATGAGTCTAGTATACTAGATTTCTATGAAGGGATAGTGACCAGATTTGGAGTGCCAACCACCATTATATTAGAAAATGCATTAGCATTCATAGGTTCCAAGATCACAGGATGGGTTGTTAAGAATGGGACTTACTTGAGCACTTCATCAAACTATTACCCTCAAGGTAATGGCCAAGCTGAGTCCACAAACAAGAACTTGCTAAAGATCATCAGAAGAACTCTTGATGAAAATCAGAGAACCTGGCACACAAAGCTCAAATCGGCCTTATGGGCTGATAGGATAACACCCAAGAGATCTACAGAAGCTCTCCATTCAAACTTGTCTATGGGAAAGAGGCAGTGTTGCCTATATCACTTGAGTTTCCAACATTGGAGCTCGTGAAGCAGCTAGAGATGTCTGAATTTGAACCGATGGAGGCCAGGTATGTGGAGCTGATAGAATTGGAAGAAACCAGAGAGCATGCACTCCAAGCAATAGAGAAGGATCAGGCCTCAATCAAGAGATGCTTTGACAAGAAGGCAAAAACAAGGACCTTCCAGGAAGGAGACCTGGTTTTGAAATGGGATGCAGATCGGAAAACCAGGAAGGCATTCCAAGTTTGATGCCATTTGGAGTGGCCCCTACATGGTCACAAGATGTAAAAGTAGCAATGCTTTCCAATTGTCTACGTTGGATGGTGAGGAATTGTAGATTCCAGTAAATGGAATCTATCTTAAACACTACTACTAGAAGGAAGGTTATCACCTTATACATATTAGTTAATTTCTTTTCCTCTAAGTGCTTGTGCACATTGTCTTGTTGTAGTTTAGGTTGCTTTTCTCCTAAGTGCTTTGCATGCTCTGCATGTTCTATTTGGAGTATGTATGATTTCAAATTTTGTATATAGTTGTGGTGTTGTTTTTTTGCTCTTATGCAGTCCATTCAGAGAGACAAGATGAAGCCCCGGTCAAAACAATTTTCTACTCTCAGAAACCTTCGTTTCAAGATTTCTTATGAAAATCGAGAGTGCAAAACAATTGGGCTCATGAATCGAGGCAGAATCAGTATCAGACCATTGTTTTTGACTCCATGCCCAATGATTATGACAAGGCAATTGGTCTTTTCATCTAGAGAAGATACCCCTGTGAGTCACCAAATTGTTATCCATATTTCACCCCTAGAAAAATATTGGATCAGCCATGACCCCGCATAGAAAGAACCTGAGAAAACTCATTCAGATCTTGTAAATAGGTCGTAGGTAGACTCAACAATGGAATAACAGGGTCAGAAAAGAAGGGGCAATGCCGCAGAGGAACCAAGAGCAAGAAGGGGAAAAATGGTGAAGTTTCAAAGTTTTTTGGGCTGAAACCATTCAGGAAAGAGTCCAAAATTGGCTAAGTATAAAGTGCAAGCAGAGGTCACCAAGTGTCAGCTTGGCGCATCTCCAAGAGTTAGTCCAAAGGTGGAGACCCAAATGAGCGCGAGCTCTCCACGTGGCCCAAAGTCCAAAAGGATAAAAGGGACCATTGAAAAGTCCACAGACTGCGGGGGCTGCCAAGTGTCAACTCGATGCTCCTTCAAAGGAAAATTTTGAATTGGGATTTCAAGCAAGCGTGGTGCCTCCACGTGTCAGTCTCAAAAAGGGGTAGAGTCGGTTGAATAGTCAATGCATGGGGTAGACCGGCAGAGAGTGCCAAGTGTCGAATGATGCTAATTCAAGGATCGAATTGAGAGAGGGTTTCCAAATGAGCGCCAGACTACCGCGTGTCCTAGGTCAAGAAATATGACCCCACCGAGCAAAGGACTTAACCAAAATATAGAAATTAGGTAGGCAATGGAGAGGAAGCGCCACGTGGCAAGCCTAAACTAGTAGTGCTAAAGTGGGCCATCGGGGAAAGTTGTTTTTTGCCCCTTGTTATTCCAAAGGTGTAAAAGTTACAAAATGGGCCACAACTCGCCCAAAGGAAAAAGTCAGCATTTGAGCCCGAGTCAAGGTCAAAGTGGGGAGTCGGAGGAAAAGGTGAAAATTTTCCTTTTGTCAAAAGACACAGAGATAAAAATTGAAGCGCATCTCCCCAACCAACCAAAGGGTGCCACGTGTCCAAGAGGAGCGTTGGGGCCACATGGGAGTTTTGAGTTTTGCATTTTTTTTGTGGAAAAGGGGGAAAAGATAAATCATGACCCGCAAACCTGATTTTTCCCTAATCTGGCTGCCACGTGCCCCGTATTAAAAAGGAGATCCATTTTTCAAATTGTTTTCCCACCCATTTGTATGGACTCGATACAAACTTCGAAGGGGCATATCTTTCGACTTAGGGCTCAAAATATTGCAAATCTTACACCATTGGAAGCATCTCGACGTCCTCTACACCATGGAAAGATAAAAATCATTTTTTAGGCCCTGGTAGGTGAAAAATGGAGAAACATCTTTTGGGCCTTTAATGCAGGATCTTCTTGCCTCAACAACCAGATCGGATTCGATCTGCTCCACCGCTTCTTCCTCCTTCGAGGTGCCGAATAAGGATTTGATGCAGTCAAGACAGATTTGGAACAAATTTTATGGGAGACATTAAATAGTGGTGGTTGAGCTTGGAGTTTTTTTCCCGCTTCTTTCTTTTTCTCTCTTCTGTATCGAATCTATAAATATAGGCTCGGGACTCGTTGTAAAGGGTTGGACATTCTTTTGTTTTTCAGCTCCCTTTCCTTCTAGAAAAGGAATTCATGGAGTTCAGGCCTTCCATTAAAATTGTAATATGTTCTTGCCTCTGGCTATTTTGTAATGCATTATATCAATCTGCAGAGCAATAAAACACGTTTGTGATCGATTCTAGATCCTTTCTATCTCTTTTTCTCGCATCTGGTCTTTCATTATAAATCTAGTTATCTGTGCTTGATTATTGTATGTATTTTGTTGGTTTGTGTCTATCAACAAAACTAGTGTTCATCATTCCTTCAAAGTGCATCACCTTATAGTTTAGTCATTTCTTATTTCTTATATAGGTATTTTGAAAATTGGAACTTTCCAAGGACTTTTAGACTCATGAAAATCATTGCATCAGATGGGAAATTTCTTCCCCTTTCCAAAAAGGTAAAGAAGTCCTCCTAACTCCTTGTACTTTTTAAGTTATGGCTTCTTGGGAAGCTAAGTGGTCATATTTTCCTTCGCGGATCAAGTGGATCTGCAGAGGTATTTGCAAACATTGATCTTTTGAAAAAATTTACGTTGGTGAAGTTTGACCTAGTGAGCCCACATGGAGAGATGAAAAGAAAATTTCCCAAGGACCGCAACCAATCAAAGGCTGCCACGTGTCCAAAGGGAGGATCGGACTTGCGGGGCGATGGAGAAATTCAAGGTTTTGAACCTTTTGCCAAAAGGTTAAAAAGTGTTAAGGTAAGCCGTTTTCCCCATAACCCGTAGCAAATCTAAGGGTGCCACGTGTCCAAAGAGCCAAAGTGGAGCAAGCGGGCCGGCGAAGAAAATGAATATTTTGCCTTTTCCCAAAAAGGTCAAAATGTTACAATGAGAGCCACACACCCATTTCCAACAGATTGTACCACGTGTCCAGATCAAAGCGGAGCAGCGGGCCCATGGAGGTAAATGAGATTTTGCATTTTTTTTTTGCAAAAATAGGTCAAAATGTTTAGAATTACACCGCGACCCCATTTCCAATCACAACTTGCCACGTGTCCAAGTCAAAAAAGTAGAGGGGGCTACGGGGAAATTTGTTCCAAAGTGCCAAAACACAAAAAATCATGAAAATGGAAAGGGGATTCCCCACGCCCGCTCCAATCTTCTCCTTCCACATGGATGGCCCGATTTGAACATTTTAATAGCAAATCGATGGTTCATATTAAAACTGGAAAATAAAATGAAATGTCTATGTATTTACGCAAATTGGTTTTCCACCATGGTTTTTCTTCACAATTGGATGATTTTGAAGGGCATGAAAGATGGAATTCATTTGCAAACCATTTTTCTCACCTGGAGGAAGTTGTAACCACTTTTCGTGAGCTATTTGATGGGCTCTGGAAGCCATTATCAGGGGGGAATTTTGATATGTCGAGACTATAATTTTGAACCGAAAAATCAATACAAGAGAGCTTTTTCTTTTTTTCCTCCTGTTTCCTCTCTCCCTCTGCTCTGTTTTGTGAATCATTTGATCAAATAGAAGCTAAGAAACTTTGTGTTCTTCAAAATGCAATTATGAGAACTTTGTGTCTGTGTGATTACACCTGGTAAAAATGTGAATGATTCTTCTCTGTAATTCATTTATCCAATGCAATTAGGGGTTCTCTCTGCAATCTCTTTTCCCCAAAATTATTGCCTTCTTTTTCCTTCTCTTTCCCCTTCATTCTTCCATTCTCTTGTGCTTGGTGTTTTTCCTTGAAGAAAATGCATTTTCATATGTCAGAAGACCACATTTGATGAAAGTTGTAGATTTGTAAATAATCTTGTTTCTGGCTTTCAATAAGGGAACCTCTCCCATCAAAGAGGAGGGACTTGTTTGTCCCCTGACTGTGGTTTCATCCCAAGTGCAAATTTGAAACCCAACAATTTTTGGTGACTCCGTTGGGGAATGCTTTCAATAGATTCCTTTCTAAGAAGAACAACAATTTGATCATTCCATTGATCTGGCGACTCTGAGATACACACATGTGGTAGAAGAGCTCTTGGAGTTGAAGATTCTCAATTTCAACTTCTGGATCAGCAAGGTTTTCCTCTTCCTTCAATAGGGAGAAATAGAAGAGCTCATTCTATAAGCACACCCCCTATTAAAGACAGAACCCTTGGGAGTGGAATCCCTCAAGAGCAACTCAACCCTAATCTTCATGCTTTGATTCTTGCTGGTGTTTCAGTTCCTCTTCAAGTAGTTTTTCCAAGGATGGAAATTCCATTACCTTGGGGCCACCGAGTTGGTCCCTTGGCTCTTCCACAACCTTTGCATGAGTTACCTCGAGGTAACAGAAAGAATTTTCCCAAATTCAGAGGTGATGGGAAAGTGCACCCTGATGAACACATTGCAGCCTTCATTGTTGCATGTGGAGTCCTCGTGTGGAACATGAAGATGTCTCTATTAGGTTGTTTGTGGAAACCTTGCAAGACAATGCAACAGATTGGTTTTACCATCTCCCTGCTGGAGCAATCACAAATTGGACAACCATGAGAACTAAGTTTGAGAACCGTTTCAAGCCTATTGAAGATGTACATGCCTTGCTTGCTCAAGATTTCTCAAATCAAGAAAGAACCACAAGAGCCCATGAGGGAATTTGTAGCTAAATTCAATAAACTGATCAATAAAATTCCACAAAATACTAGACCCATTGATCAGATCCAAAAATGTTTCTTTTTGAATGCACAACTACCTGAAGTAAGCTATGCTCTGAGGAGAGCCAATCTAGCAACTTTGGATGATGATCAGAGGCTAGCAGTCAGTGTGGAAGATGACTTGATCATGTCAGGAAAACTAAAAAGAGAATCCCAGAAATCCAAGACATCATCTTCTTCCCCTCTTCTCCTGGAGGTAATTGGATCAGTTGGTACAAAAGTTGGCCAATGACCTCATTGCAATAAAAAAACAATTGGCTCAACATGCTCCATACCAGGATGTTCCAAGGAAGAATTTTCAGCCTAGGAACAAACTACCTTCTTCTCAAACCAGGTTGGCAATTGAAGGTCCACCTCTCAAAGTGCCTGTCAACGCAACATGTGAAGTCCTTGAACCTGATGATGAAGAAGAGAATGAATTGTATGATGATCAAGAAGAAGATGTTGATGAAGAGTTGGAGCAGCCTGGTGGTTCTAGAGTCAACTTCCTCACCACTGAAGGTGTTGATGATGAGGATGATTATAATGATATAGTGGCTGACATGAACAACGAGTCATATGTTGTCATGACTTGAGAATAGACCAGAAAAAAGGAGAAAGTTGTGCAGCCTGCAAAGAAATCAAAGGAGTCTTCCAATACCATTCCAGTGCTTGCAAAGAGAGGTTCTCCTATCCCCACTACCTCCACACAAAAGGTAAGCTCTGCTGGTTTTTCTCCCTCCAATTCTACTTCTAAAGCTTCTGTTGTGTCAAATGATAAAGTTGATAGGTCTAAGGTCTCTTCCATTCCTTGTAATGATACCCCATCCACATCTAGATCCTTTGATATTATTGATCACATAAAGAGAACTAAGGTTCAGATTTCTGAGGCTGAGTTTTATCAAACCCATCCCAAAGCCTTTGCCAAAATGGTTGATTTTGTCAACTCCAAATCTAAAATCCCATCCCATGTTTCCAAAGGTCTTTTTCCAACTCCTTCTTCCCCTTCCCAACCAAATCTTGTAGTTGTTGTCACATCACCCAATGAGAAAATCAGACCTTTCTATGTGACTCTCCTTATAGCAGGCCACAAGCTTAGTAATTGTGTTATTGATTCTGGAGCATCTGACAATGTAATGCCTGCTAAAGTAGCTCATGCCTTGGGCCTCACTCTTACCCGCACATATGGTTCTTGTTATTCTATGGAGAGTAGGGAAGTGCCTTTAGTTGGGAGAATCAAGGATGCACAAGTAGCTTTCATTGCTTGGCCAGAGAAAAAGGTTTTGGCAACCATCTTAGTTGCTGACATTCCTCCTTCCTACGACATGCTATTGAGTAGGAAATTTTGCAAGGATGTTGGAGGGGAAATCAAAATGGATTGGTCACATGCCATTATTCCTAGTTAATGGCAAGATGAAGAAGTTGATGCCTGAGAAGCAAGTTGAGTATATTGTGTAAAAATAGATGATCCAAAAGCATAGATTTTGTATGAAGACATTGGGCATGGGAACTATATGATTATGTCACCGGATGAAGCAAGTCCATCAAAAGGAGTATTTTTTGATCCTAATGATGTCTAGACATTGGAGTTTGATGGCATTTGTTCCTCAGCCGGCTCTAGAGATGGTATAGTGTTGATCTCTCCTGAGGGTAAGATTCATCCTTTCACCTTCAAGTTTCAGTTTGAGAATACCAATAATACTGCTGAATATGAGGCCCTCATTCTTGGGTTGAATATGGAAAAGGAGATGGGAGTGAAGAACCTTTTTTCTCGTGGAGATGTTGAGCTAATTGTAAAGCAGGTCCGAGACCTTTATCAAGTAAAAAATAGAAGATTGAAGCACTATAGGAATCTGGTTTGGGATTCTATTGAATTCCTCGATGCTTTCTCCATTGCAGTAGTACCAAGAGGAGAAAATACTAGGGCTGATTCCCTGGCAGTCTCAGGATCTCTATTAATTCCTCATCCTGACTTCTCTCAAAATAAGTTCTCCATCGAAATGATTCACAAGGCCTAGTATTCCTGACAATGCCAACCATTGGCAGGTCTTCAATGATGACCAACATCTACTCTCTTTCTTGGAGTTGAGAGATAACTTTGATCAGTTGTATTTTGAAGGAAGTGATAACTTGCCCAGAGAATGTGTGTCTTCAAATGAAGAAAGTGTCAAAGAAGAAATGGATCATGATGGATGTATCAGATTGAAAGGAAACAAAATTCCCAAAGGTTTGGTGAGTTTAGAGGATCTTTTTGATAAACATGATAGGTATGTCAAATCTAAAGTTTCCCAAGGAAATCAGCAATCTACTGAAACTGAAAAAATAAATATAGGAAGTATAGATGAACCTAAAATGGTGAACATCGGGAAATGCTGCACTCAAGAAGAAAGAGAGAAGGTGATAAATCTTTTGAAGAGGTATGTTGATGTGCTTGCTTACTCGTATGAAGATCTCAAAGCTTTCAAACCAAAATAAATGCAACATTCCATCCCTCTTAAGCCTGGCATTAAGCCTTTCAAACAAAAGCAAAGGTAGTATAATCCAAAGATTTTTGACACTATCTTTCAAGAAATACAAAATCTTTTAAAGGCTCGGATCATCTTTCCCATTCATCATTCCACTTGGATTGCCAACATAGTGCCTGTTAGAAAGAAAAATGGGGAGATTAGAATCTGTGTTGACTTTAGAAATCTAAATCAAGCTTCCTTGAAAGATAATTATCCTCTTCCCATGATGGACCAAGTGCTACAAGTTGTCACAGCTCGAGATGTTATCAATGTTGGACGGATTCTCAGGATACAACCAAGTAGAGGTGAACACTGCAGATCAGCATAAGACCACCTTTACCACTCCTTGGGGCACTTTTTCCTACAAGAGAATGCCTTTTGGACTCATCAACGCTGGTGCTACTTTCAGAGGGCTATGGATCTGGATTTTGGTAGTTTGAAAGGGAAATGCATCGTGGTATACCTGGATGATTTGACTGTCTTTTCAAAAATCAGAGCAGATCATGTTCAACACCTTGAAAAAGTCCTACAAAAATGTAGAGAGCACAAAGTTTCTTTGAATCCTAAGAAGTTCATGTTTTGTGTAACCGAAGGTAAGTTGTTGGGACACATTGTCTCAAAAGATGGAATCAAAATTGATCCTAGAAAGAATTTAGGCCATACAACAGATTCCTCTTCCCATGAGTAAGAAAGGTGTTCATTCCTTCTTTGGTAAGATTAATTTCTTGAGGAGATTCATACCCGATTTTTCCAAACTTACTATGAGCATTGCTCACATGATGAAAGGGAAGTAGAATTTTGGCTGGTCCTCTGAAGGAAAGCTTGCTTTTGAAGATATCAAAAAATCCATTGCAAATACTCCCACTTTGGTGTGTCCAGACTTCAACAGAGATTTTATTATATATTGCTATGCCACTGAAAACACTTTGGCCGTTGTTTTAACTCAAAAGAATGTTGAAGATCATGAATTTCCCATAGCATTCATGAGCTACGTTTTGAAAGCCCATGAACTGAAATACGCCATGATGGAGAAACACGCTTTTGTTGTTGTAAAATTTGTTAAACAATTCAGATTTTATATTCTAAATTCTCACGTTGTTGTGTTTGTGCCTGATACAAGTGTCAAATCGATTCTCACACAACAAGAATTTGGAACTAAGAGAGGTAATTGGGTGGAAAAAGTGCAAGAATATGATTTGGATATCAAGCCAACCAAGTTGGTTCGTGGTAAGGGCCTGTGTGAGCTCATTGTTGAAGGTGCTGATGAAACGTTGTCCAAAGATGAAGTGGATCTACCTATGGTTTTGTTTCTCAGCTCGAAAGATGTATGGTACATTGATATTGCTCATTTTTTGACCTATGGTGAATGCCCATCTCACTTGATATGCAAAAGAAAAAAGAGCCATCAAACTTAGATCTGCACAATATGTTCTTTGGGAAAATGCTCTTTTCAAATGAGGTGTAGATGGAAGGTTTTTAAAATGTGTAGATAAAGAGCAGCAAAAGAAATTATTTTCTACTTTTCATGATCAAGCTTGTGGGGGGCATTTCTCCTCTACTGTAACAACTCACAAAATCCTTCGTGCTGGCTATTATTGGCCCACTCTATTCCAAGATGCATCAAAGTGGGTGAGTAAATGTGAAGCATGCCAAACGTTTGTTGGAAGACCAAGGTTGGTTGCTTTGCCTCTCAAGCTAGTGGTGATCGAGGATCCCTTTCAACAATGGGGTTTGGATTTCATCGAGCTCTCAATCCATCTTCAAGTGTTGGACATACTCACGTGTTGACTGCCATGGATTATTTCACCAAGTGGGTGGAAGCCATCCCAGTCAAGAGTACTACTTCTGAAGTAGTATGCAACTTCATAAAGGAAAACATATTGATAAGATTTGGAATTCCAAACAAAGTGGTGACTGATAATGCTTCTAACTTCTCCTCTGCTGAGATAATGGATTTTTGTTATGGATATGGAATATCTCTTGCTCACTCTTCTGATTATTATCCTCAAGGGAATGGACAAGTTGAATCAACAAAAGAATTTGGTGACCATTGTCAGGAAACTTGTGAATGATTCTCAAAGAAATTGGCATAAGAAATTATATGATGCACTTTGGGCTGATAGGATTACACCTAAGAGAGCCATTAGAATGTCTCCTTTCCAAGTAGTGTATGGTGTGGAAGCTCAACTACCGGTGATGGTGGAATTGCCAGCTTTGCATTTGATGAGAACTATTGAAGATTCAAGTTTCAGCAGTGCTTTAGACAAGAGAATCATGTATCTCCAAAAGTTGAATGAAGATAGATTGCAGGTGGTTGATAGAATAGCAGCCCATTAGTTGAAAGTGAAGGCTTTGTTTGACAAGAAATCCAAATCCAGAGTTTTCCAGGTGGGGGACACAGTGTTGCTATGGGATAAGAGACATGAGCCTTTTGGTTGGATATTTTGTCGAGGCCAAAATATGAGGTTCAACCACGGGCAAGAGATCAAATCCCTCCTCAAATATAGGTGAGGATTCCTGTTTATTACTAATCTAAAACACAACAAAAATAATATATACAATATCCTAATTGGGGTTGGGATACACAAAATCCATATCTAACATGATTGGAGATGTTACAAATTTAGGAATGGGATAGGAAACTATTCGAAACAAAGTGGAAAAATCCATATCAACATGATATGGAGATACTTTACAAATTTAGATAATGAATGGAATGGATTAAAATAAAGGAAACTATTAAAGATGAAAGCTTAAGATCTTGGAAAGGAAGAACAATCTCTGAGAGGAAGTTTTGATAATGCATCATACAATGATTTAATGCCATGAACCTAAACAAAGAATACCTTAAGCTAATAGTAGGATAATCCGATCTGCCCCTAATGCATCATACAATGCTTTATGCCATGTCCTCTCGATTCTCATCAACCATATTCTCATTATGGTCACCAGGTTCTTGTTGCTTGATTCATCTTGACCATTGCCTTGGGGTAATAATTAGATGAATGAGCCAATGTGATCCCAAATCCATAAAAAAATTATGTCAACTCATGTGATGATAAATTGGAAGCATTGTCAGCAACAATCTTGTGAGGAATTCGAATCTAACAATTATATTCTCCTTGAGAAAGTTGCACACAACTTTGGAGGTTGCCTGTTTGATTGGCATGGCTTCCACCCACTTGGTGAAATAGTCTGTGGTGGTGAGCACATAATTATGACCAGCACTGGAGGTAGGATTTAGTACTCCAATGAAATCAATTCCCCATTGGTGAAAAGGTTCTTCAATTATCATAGGCTTCAAGGGAGAGCTGCCAACTTAGGATGACCAACGAAATGTTGACAAGCTTCACACTTAGCCACCCATTCTTTGAATCTCAAAAGAGAGTAGGCCAATAGTACCTGGCCCATAAGATTTTGTAAGTTGTCATGGAGGAAGATAAATTTCCTCTGCATGCTATATTGTGAAAGGATTCTAGCAACCTTATCTACTGAGACTTATCAACACAACGCAGGAATACACCATCAATGCCCTTCTTGTATATACCATTATCCCATAGAACGTATCTTGCGGACCTTAATTTAACTATCCTCTTTTATTTTTGGCTCAAATGTGGGGGACATTCACCATAAGTTAAAAATAAAGTGATGTTTGCATACCATTCATCGGTTGTGCTTACAAAAAGCACCATGGGAAATTCTGAAGAAGTATCTTTAGTTTCTTCACATTATCTCAGACTTGTTTTTTGTAATCAATTGGCATAGGCCTCTTCCTCATACCAACTTGGTAGGTCTGATGTCCAAGTCATATTCTTGGACTTTGGCTATCCAGTTACCCCGTTGACTACCCAACTCTTGTTGAGTCAAAATGGACTTAACTATAGTATCAGGAACAAGAACGAGAGTGTGAGAACTCAACACGTAATACCCGAAATGCTTCACTACTCTCACCACTGCATAAGCATGCTTTTCAATTTGTGACATCTTCAACTCATGTTCCTTTAGTGGGCAGCTCATGAAAGCAATGGGGATTTGATTCCTTCTTCATTCTCCTGCATAAGGATGGTTGATATTGTATGTGTGGAAGCGTAACTGTACATGATGAAATATTTCTTAAAGTTGGGCATACCAGAATAGGAGCATGAGAAATTACTCTTTTGACTTCTTCAAAGCAAGCTTCCCTTTAGTGCTCCATTGAAATGGAGTTTTACCTTTCATCATCCCAAGGATATCCTTGGTTTTATCAGAAAAATCAGGTACAAATCTTCTTAGGAAATTGACCTTTCCGAAAAAGGAATGCACCCAGTTTTTGCTTGTAGGTAGGGTAAGGCTTTGGATGGCCTTCACCCACTCTAGGTCGATCTTGGTTCCTTCTTTAGTCATGATATGACCCAAAAATTTCCTTTTGTTACTCCAAACATGGAATTTTTAGGATTTAATGAAATCCCATGATGCCTGCACCTTAAGAGTACCTGCTCCAGGTGATCATAATGATCACTTCACTTCTTAGAGAAGACCGTCAAGTCATCCAAATATACAACTATGACTTTTCCCATCAAATCTCTGAAAGCTAAGTCCATAGCTCTTTAAAATGTGGCTCTGGCATTAATCAAACCAAAAGGCATCCTCCTATAAGAAAAGGTCCCCCATGGGGTGGTGAATGTTGTTTTATGTTGATCCTTAGTGGCTACCTCGACCTGATTATACCCCAAAAATCCATCAAGCATGGATAACATTTCTGATCCAGTGACAGTCTGTAATACTTGATCCATGATAGGAAATGGGTAATTGTCTTTCAATGAAGACTGATTAAGGTTCGGAAGTCAACACAAATCCGGATCTCACCATTCTTCTTTCTGATAGGGACAATGTTAGCAACCTAGGTGGAATGATGGATTGGAAAGATAATCCTTACATCTAACATCTTTTGAATTTCTGCAAGGATAGTCCCTGAGATCTTTGGTTGTAATGCCTTTGCTTCTTACCATGTAGGGTTTAACCTCAGGCTTCAAAGGGATGCTATGTTGCACATCCTTGGGCTTGAAAGACTTCAGATCCACATATGACCATGCTAGGACATCCATATATCTCTTCAGGAGTGAAGTGAATCTTTCTTTCTCCTCAGAGAACAACATTTCCCGATGTTTACCATCCATGGTTGGTCAAGAAGAGCCCAGATTAACTTGATCTACCTCTGATGAGGAAGCACCTTCAGCTTGCCTTTTATCCTAAATGAAATGGTCATGCTTGTCAAACAGACCTTCCAGAGAAACTAATCCCTTTGGAATCTTATTGCCTTTGAGATGGATGAATTCACCATCAATCTCTTGATATGAATTTGAGACGGACTCATGGAAAGCTGATTCTGATCCTTCAAAATAAAGTTCACTAAAATTATCATCTTTTTCAAGAAAAGACAATAATGTTGATCATCATTAAACACTTGCCAATGTGTTGAATTATCTGGAACACTTGGATGATACACAATTTCAATGGTATACTTGTCCTGTTTGAACTTTGGGTGAGGAAGGAGAAGAGATGTAGACATGGCTAAAGAATCAACTTTATCATTGTGATCTCTCAAAACTTCCTTAATGGAAAAAGCATCAAAGCATTCTATGTTGTCCCACACCTTGTTCTTGTAATGCCTTAGGTGATCATTTTTCACCTGATAGATCCCCTTTACTTGATTCACAATCAACTCGGCATCTCCCTGCACTTTGAGATTTCAGATTCCTTTTTCCTTGCCATTTCTAATCCTAATAACAAAGCTTCGTATTCAGCCATGTTATTAGTATTGTCAAACTACAACTTGAAGGCGAAGGGAAAATCTCAAAATCTAGAGATATAAGAACCACACCAAAGACCCGACCCAAGTAGTTGAACAAGCTCCCATCAAACTCGAGGGTCCAAACAACATTAGGATCTTCTTCCTTGACTTCTACAGAAGGCACCTCAGATGTCATGAAATAATTACCCAAGCCTGCATCTTCGAAGAGAATTTGAGCCTTGGGATCATCTGATTTAGTGACCAGGTACTTCACCTATGCTTTGGGGTGGAGGACACGAGGAACTCCATTTACTGGAATTTTAGCTTTGGTCAGTCCATATTGATTTCTCCTCCGACATCTTTGCAAAAACCTCTTCCTAAGAGAATACCATAAGCAGCTGGGATATCAAAGCAACTAGGATAGTCATTTTTACTCTCTTTTTAGGGAATGCAACAAATGCAAACTGTGCATCCTTGATTTGGCCAATCAAGGGGACTTGTTTAGTTTCCATGGAGTAACACCACCCATAAGATTTAGTCAAGGTAAGTCCAAGGGCATGGGCTACTTTTGTGGGCATTACGTTATCAGAGGCTCCTGAGTCAATTATGCAATTGCTGAGTTTAAAACCGTTTATAAGTAAGGACAAATAAAATGGTTCAATCTTTCCCAAAGAAGCAACAGAGGTCATATTATTCTGAGGTAAAGGCTGAGTGGGATTAGGAAACATGCCTTTTGAAGATGAAGGGATAACAACCTTGCTTCTAATGAATTTGGCAAGTTTCTCAAATTGCTCGGGATTTGACTAAAGGTACTCGGCTTCCGACATTTGGATTTTAGTTTTCTTTGCATGATCAATAATGTCAAAAGTGGTATATGAAGGAATGATGGTGGGCTCAGTTCTAGTTACACTGGTCTGAGCGAGGTACTGGCCTTGGGGGTAGGAGAAAGAGAGTTAGAAGATGAAGTTACCTTTTTAGTTGTCTCCTTTTAGTTTTGCATTGAGATAGGAGAGCCTCTTTTAGCCATAACCATGGGAGCTTCTTTACTTTTCTCCTTAGAGCCTTCAACTAGATTTCTGGGGTTCTGGGATTGAGATCGAGTGAAGACTGCAAATGATTGACCATCATGCTCACATTCATCTTCCTCGTATTCCAAGTACCCAATGTTGGAGTCGCCAGCTGAATCGTCAAAAGACTCATCAACATATCCTAAAGCTTCAAAAGCTTTGTGAGAATCTTGATCTTCTGGTTCTTCATCTTCCTCAACTATTTCTACTATTGCATTGCTGTTGACAGAGGAGCTTCAATGGCCAGCCTGGTGGGAGAATCAATCGATTCCTATCTCTTGTGGGGGCGCCATTGGTATTGTTGAAATTCTGTCTAGGAATATCCCGATAAGGAATGTTGGTCACTTGTTGAGACATTTGTTTCTTCAAAGTGATCAAGTCATTGGCCATCCTCTGAATCATAGGATTAGTAGTACTCTAAGAAGAACTCTGATTTTTAGGCTTAGATGACTCTCTTCTGATCTTTCCGGCCAGAATGAGATCATCTTCTATTTTAGTGGTTGTAGCTTGAGCAGTGGCCAAATCGGGGATAATAAGACCTTCTTAATAAGAAGCTCACATCAAGGGGCTGAGCGTTGATGAAGAAACACTTTTGATTTTCAAGAGTGGGAATGGCTAGATCTAGAATCTTATGAATCAACTTGTTGAATTTGGCTATGAAGTCCCGCATGGGTTCATAAGACTCCTTCTTCATATGTGTAAGTTGTGCTAACAAGGCATGAGAATCTTCAGCTGGTTTGAACCTTGCTTCAAATATGGATCTCATGGTAGCCCAGTTGGTAATGCATGCATTTAGAAGATGGTAGAACCATTTCTTCGCTACACCATGCAATGTTTCAATGAAGAGTCAAATAGAGACATCTTCATGAAACCCCAAGGATGCCACATGTGACAAAGAATGAAGTGATGTGTTCATCAGGTGCTTGCTTCCCATCACCGTTGAACTTAGGAATATTCTTACGTGACCCATGGTAGATCATGCAATGGTGGAGTTAGGGAAAGAGGACCAATAGCCACACCCCAAGGCATAGGTTGTGCTGCCATCCTTCTGAATGAAGTGCACACAGGAATTTGAGTATCAGAAAAAATAGTGCATGGTAGGTTGTAGAAGCTTCTTGTTCTTGAGGAACCCGAGTTCTTTGGATAGGTGAAGAACTTCTTGCTCGGCTAGATGCAACACTGTTGGGGAAAGTCTGAAATTGTGTTGTTGTAGCAGATCAAAGAATGGATCAGTTTCACCCCTGGCTCAGCTTGACCGAGTGAAGATATTTTTGGCCAGCTTGAACTAAAAAAATGGATCTTTAAAAATAAGGAAAATACGGAGTCACCAGACACCAATAGGATAAGCTTAGTCTTATCAATCCGTATATCCCCAAATGGAGTCACCAAAAACTATTGGTTGGATATTTTTTAGACCAAAATATGAGGTTCAACCATAGTACATGGGATTAAATCCCTCCTCAAAGATAGGTGAGGTTGCCTATTTATTACTAATCTAAAACACAACAAGAAATAATATATACAATATCCACACTATTCTAACCATTGGGGTTGGGATACAATCCCAAAATCCATATCAACATGAGATGGAGATGTTACAACTTTAGAATGGAATGGATTAGAAAGGAAACTATTAAAGATGAAACAAAGTGGAAAGGGAATGAGAGGAACATATTTTCTTTCAAGAAAACACAGATCAAGAAATACTTATACGAGTTTTAGATAATGAGTGTAATATTTGAAATGATTAAAATAATCAAGAACACTAAACAAAGAATAGCTTAAGATCTTGGACGTAAGAACAATCTCTCAAGATAGATGAATCCCACAACACAAAGTTTGCAAAATAACACATGTTTCTATTCCTCAATGATTAAAAAGAAAATACAAAGTTTTTCTTCTTCTTCACAATAGCTCTTAATATTCTAAAAATCTCTCTCCTTTTTGAATGCACAAGCATCCCTTATTTATAATAGAGAGAGTAGAGAGAAAATAGGATAAATCCTAGAAAATAGTCATTTAATGAGAGTCCTATTTTCTTGACTCTCACGCAGGAGAACAAGTCAAAATTTTCTTCCTATGTGATGAAACGAAAATGAAAAAGACATGACAATTTCTTGATAGAAATGACATGGAACATTATGTTTATTTTGCTTCATCGTCCTTGTCTTCTTCCAAAGTGAAAGCCTACTTGTCTCAAAATTCTTGGAACTTCTAGATTATGCCCTACATCTCAGCTTCATCTGGTGCACTAGAATAATCACTTAGAACCTCGCAAGTTTCCTGAGTGTCACTTGCATTGCCAGGAAGTTTCTTCAACCTCTTGTTGAGTTTCCTTAGTGATTCCAAAACATTCTCGATCCTTATGAATTTATCAATGGTTGTCAGATCGATCAAAGATGGAAGTTGGTTCATGTTGAATTGATTCTTGAATTTGTTTATAGAGATCATCAATAGGTAGAATCTTTGAGCTTTCACCCAACACCTTGGCGAAGATCCTGGACAACTCCTCTTCTATGTCATTGGTGGCATCAACCAACTGATCTCTAGATTCCCTCAACTTGCTGCAAGCTTCACTGAGAATATTTATCCTGAATCTGATGGCTTTGGCTAGTTGGAAATGCTTATCCCCATGTGGAATGATTCCTTCTTCCATTAAGATCCGGGATGGAACCTGTTTCAGTGCATTGAGAGCTTCTAAAGTTAATTCAAGGTTCCCGACTTCCTGTGAAAATTCATCATCCATTTTTCACCATCCTTCTTTATTTCCTCCAAGGATTTATAAACCTCCACTGTGTCATCAATGACCTCTCTTCCTTGTAGGAGTAGCCTCTTTATCCATTCTTCAAATGTCTCCCCTTCTCGTTGATCTTTTCAATCATAGGTACCGATGAGAAATCGAACCTGATAGGAGTAGGGGTAGAAGATGATGGTGTTGACTGAGAGGGCTTTGAGAGCTTGAGAAATACTTCCATTAACTATTCAACTTTCTCCTTTAGCTCATCTCTGCTCACCTTCATTTCCCTCAGCTTCTGGCATAGCACGTTCATGGCATCCTGCATCTTGTTGTGCTCCTTTTATTGTTACCTTTCCCAGATCAACCCTTGTAATCTGATAATCAATAAGTAACCGCTATATCCTCCTTGGTTTTTTTAGCCGTGGGAGTGGAAATCTCTACAAACTTATGCCCTGAGGCATCCACTGAAACCCTTGAAACCATTTTAGGTTTCTTGGCAGATTTGGCAGGAGAGGCCTTGAGTGAACTGAAGTCGAAGGCTGGTAGGGGAACTACCACCTTCCTCTTCCTCAGAGTCTGATCAACCAACCATTGAGGTACAAGTGGAAGAAGTTTCCCCAATTGGAGGTGTTATGGTTGTATCTGTAGGTGGGGAAGGTTTACTTGTGGAGTAGTGATGACTGCAAGTGTGGTGACTGTGGGGATAGATTCAAGGAATGAAGGTGTGGAAGGAGGAGGCATATCTATGGCCATCGTAGGTCCAATAGAGAGAGAGGTGAGAGGTCGAGAAAATGTTGGCCATGGCTGATGAGAGTGGCGTAAAATATGAGATGAGGAAGGTTGGGAGAGAAGAGGTAAAGACTCTAAAGCCAAAGCTTGAGAAGCAAGAGAAAGACTTACTTCCGATGAGCAATCAACAAAAGGAGAAACAAGAGGTTGACCAACCTCGATTTTTGAAAGAATTTCTCCTTGTTCTAGTGGAGGAGGTGAATCCAATATCTCAACTATTTGTGTAGGAGTAGTAGATGATTGGCCCCTTGCTTTTTTCTCCTTTCTAACAAACTTAAACTTTATTTGCCTCTTGGTAGGGATTTTATCCTTTTCCTTCTCTCCCTTAGAGGGTCCCACTTCTAAAGTAGCTATTTTTGAAAATATCTTTTCCTTATAACTCATTCCCCAAGAAATGAGCCATGCCTTGGTATGGACAAGAGTCTGAGCAGCTCTTTCAATGATAGAAGCCTTTTCAGCAACAGACCAATCAATGGCTAGGAATCCAAGTTGGTCTCCATCTGACTATTTCATACCTAGTGTCAGAACACTTTCATTGTCCATGGTGCCTTCGGGGATGTCAGCTAGATCTAACATCTGAATTTATTCAAGTGTCAATCTGTTGTTGTCTTTTCTTCGGATGGAAACTTCATCCCGAAGATCAACCCAGATATCTTCCACAGTGGGCACATGTAGGTACAAGGTTCCATATGACTTGAGGACTCCTCGGATGTCGAATCCCTCCCTGAGCTTCATATGTTTCTTCAATTTTTCCTAAAGCTCATGCACCATGTTCTTGGCCTTAACCATGGTAGAACATGTATACCTTCCAATGGAAATGGGGAAGGAGATGGTGGCTTTGTGCCTGCTTTGTTGGAATTTGTGAAAATCCAACAATTGTCTGACTAACTCCATAAGGATCAGTTTGTCACCTAGGAACCTGGGAAGATGGAAAGGATTACCATGGAACCTTACCACCCAAAGATAAGTAAACTTCTTGAATTGTAAGAAAATGCAACCCCATTTTGACACTTTGGCCCATGCTTCATGAAACCCTTCTCTTCCTCAGATCAAGATCCAATCTATGCAAATTTTTCATAGAAGAAGGCATCATTCACTCTTCTATATTGGTCTTCAGACCCTTTTATTGTCAGCTGAGGGAAGAACCGATATATGTGTTCCATTGCTCGGTTTCCCTTTGCATCTAGCCCTGGGTAGTTCCTCATGCCTGTTGCTGCATAGGTGACGTATGACATCATATAGAACTTTCGGTAGACAAGACTATTTTCATTTGGGAGTCTATCTCATCACTTATTAGGCTACCCCAATCAATCCCTTGGTCATTCTTCTTTATGATGACCATGAACTGGTACATCCACCCTTGGAATTCTTTTGAATCTGGGAGCCCAAATAACCTAGCTCAGTAGGGTGATGATATCGCTGACTTCAAGGATAAAATCACTTCTAGGGACCGACTTGGGAAACCTAGAAAAACAACTTGGCTTAGCCTTGATCAAGAACTTCTTGTTTACGTGCTTGATGCAATCTTCTGATCTTTGTCCCAGGCCTTTTGTGCTGATTTAAGGTCTAAATCAACATATTCCATAAAGTTGGGAAACTTTAGGAGTTGATCAAAGTAATCTCCATCCAATTTCACTATAGATTCCCCTGCTTGATTTCTTACTGAGTGGGAGGTTGAGTCATAGTGGGAAGCGCAAGCCTAGGATGAATTCAGGGCATTGAGCTGATATTGGAAATCCTGCTGCAAGAGGGAGACCACTGCCGGCTATTGACTTCATCCATGAATTCTGAGAAGAATCCTCAATTCTTTTCTAGAAGTCTTCCATATCTATATTGCGAGCTGTGTCCCGGATGTCATAATTGCATAGCTTACATAAGAAGAAGACTCCATCTTTTGATACTTATACTTCATCTTTCCTGACTTATCCGACTTATCCTTAGATTGGCTAGGTCCGACATGAGGAGTCTTGAAGAAAAATGCCTTGATGATTTTTGAAGAGAAATCGGGTGTGAAAGCTTGTTGGACAAGTGCACAAACCCGCCACACTATTCAGATTTTGAAACTTGCAAACCACCTTGAAACCCGACAAACTGGATTGTATATGTCGAAATTAGGCCATGTCAAACACCAATGGAAACCCAAAACACTGGCAGAGTTTGGAGGATGTCGAGCACCTTGAGAAACCTGAAACATTGGTCGGGGTGTATGTCGGAAGTTAGGGCATGTTGCACATCGATGAAAACCCGACACACTGTGGAAGTAAGAGGATGTTGAGCAGGTGGAAGATCTCGACATGTGGTAGAACTTGATAGGTGTCGAGCACTCTAAAAAACCCGACACAAGGTGGAAGAAATGAGATGTACAACACCCTACCCAAAACTGAAATCAATATATCGGGTTTCTGATATGTCAGAATATGAGAATTTCCCACCTTTTTCACTTATTGATTTTTAGATTCTTTTGAAATCTACAACTTATGTAAAAATAAGTAAATAACCAAGGAGTGAATTTCAAACAAGAACCCTACTGGGAAAAAGACAAGAACCAAGGAAAAAGACCCAAAACCCTAAACCAAGTAATGGAAGAGGAAATGAAATGGAAACCCAAACAAAACACCTCATAAATAACCCAAAAAGCTCCAAAATATAAAGAAGAGAAGAATACCTTCAACAAGTTTGAAAAATGATCAAAGACGGATGGTAAAATCGACCGGGAAGCTCAATCGGGTTTGGAGGTAGAAGAAGCACACACAGAAATCCAACGCAAAAAAAAATGTAGGTAACAAATGACATGGAAAACCAACTATTTATAATACCCTAACATTAATTACACCTCACTTGATGTGTGCCAACTACTAGACAACTGGACATTAATGACATGTCATCATGCTGAGCTTCCAAAACCCGATACAAAGGATAAAAACTCAATTTGGGTTTTGGGTTTTGGAAACATCAGACATGATGCATGCCTTGTTTAGATGCTTCTAAGTCCCAAAATCCCGACACAAAGGCTTCATTTGGGTTTCGGTTTTGGGAAACAAACGACATGAAACATGCATTGGATAAAGCATGTTTTCGATGCTTGGGAGTTCAAACCCGACACACTGCTAAGACAATCGGGTTTGGGTTTTGGGAACATCAGACATGTAACATGCAAGAAACATGCTTTCATGCAATGAAAACCTGAAAACCCAAAAATCTCCTTCAAAGGGGAATTTTAAAGGGATTTGCCTAAAATTTTCATATGGTTATCTCATTTTTTCTATTCTAGCCAATCATATTCCATGCCTAAACTCTTACCTTTACATGTAGGTTATCTTCTAAGATAAGATAAACCTTATCATCTCACATGGGTTTAACATTTTTAGACTTTTCCACAAATAAAATACACAAAATATTTATGACATCACTCTTTGTCCTTATTACAAATATAATATTTCTAATTCCTAATCATGTAGACCCTACTTCTCTACTTACCCAACTTTGACATTTTAACATTACCAGACCACTTACGACAAATATTTACTTTTTACCACAACATTCCTATTGTACTTTGACTGTTACCGTACTCTACTTTATTAGCGGCACCATACTGATGGCACCATTATCTTCTATCAGACGCCACTACTAATCATACTTAACAACATCCTATTCCTAATACATACATAATAAAATAGAAATTACGGAGGAAAATTTTAATGTCGACATTTTCCCCTTCCTAGCTTCTACTCCGTCCTCGAGTAGACTATTCTGGTGCTTGAAAAATCTTTAACTTGTCATGGTTGACCCATTTTGTAATGGGAGTGCCATCCAATTCCTCTAGTTGATATGTACCATTTTCATGCACAGCTGCTATTTTGTAGGGCCCCATCCATTTGGGAAGAAATTTTTCTGCCTTCTTTTTTTTGTATCTGGAATCATATACTAGAACCAAGTCATTCACATGAAATGGAGACCAACGGATCTTTTGATCAAAGTATTCCTTCTGCTTCATTTTCTTCTTATAGCTTGTATCCTTCGCTATTTCCCTCATTTCCTCTAGCAAATGAAGATGCACCAACCTTTCTTTTACTGAATCACTTTCATCCATCCTTTCCTTTTTCATAACTCTCACAGTGGGAATATCAAACTCAATAGGAAGAACTAGATCAATGCCATAAGCCAACTGAAATGGGGAGTATCATGTTGCTGACTTTGATGTTGCCCTATATGCCCACAATATTGCATGAATCCTTTTATCCCACTTATGTACCTGCAAGGCTGCATCTTTTGCTAGAATTTGACACAACACAAAATTTGTTCATTCCACCTATCCATTTGTGCTTGGCTTGTATGTTGTTGCCTTCTTGTGCTTAATAGAAAACTTGTTGACTAGGGCTTCTACCACCTCATTAATGAAGTGGCTTCCTTGATCTGTTATAATTTCTAATGGGCAACCAAATCGGTAGTGACAAATGTTCATATATGAACCTTGCCACTTCATCCATGGAAGTTGTTTTCAATGGCCTAGCTTCAACCCACTTGGTTAAATAATCTGTGGCAACTACAATATACTTATTTTGGCATGGGGTAGTTGGAAGTGGACCTAAAATATCTATTCCCCACTTTTCAAAGGGACCAAGTGGAAGAATAGGCATAATGGAGCTGATGAAGTCTTACGGTTACCATGTGTTTGACAAATATCACATGTCTTACAATAATTATAACAATCTCTAAAAAGAGTGGGCCAGTGATAACCTGCATCCAAGATCCTTCTTGTTGTAAGTTGTCCAGAGAAGTGTCCTCCACATGTACCATTATGGAATTCTTCTATCAGCTCCTTCCCTTGATCACGTCCAATTGCCCTCTTGTCAGATTGTCCATCGTGTCCTATTCAAAATAATACTCCATGTAGAATAGAATATGGATGAATGGCTTGAGTAATCTTCCTCTTAGTCTTTGCATTAGCACCATCAGGAAACTTGAATTCATTTAGATAATTCCAAATATCTATGTATTCACTAGGGATTGTGTCAAGGGATAACAATGTTGCATCTGGGAAATCATCATCATCACAAGATGATCCTAAACCCATCATAGGTTCAGAGAGAGTGCATCGCATTGACATGCTTCTTTCCTGGCCTATCTATAATATCAAATTCAAATTCTTGTAGCAAAATTATCCATCTTGCTATCCTCCCTGATGGGTTAGGCTTATTTACAATATATTTTAGATCCTGATGATCTGTTACAACTATAAATTTCTGCCCTAGCAAGTAATTTCTAAACTTCTTTACAACAAAAATGATAGCTAGAGCCTCTTTTCGATTACATAAAGATAATTTACCTCAAGACTCGCTCATTTTCTACTCCCAAAGTAAATTAGATGATCATTCCCATTTTCATCTTTTTGGCTCAGAGTACTTCCTAGTGTTACATCTGAGGCATCAATATACACAATGAATGGCTTGCTCCAATCTAGATTCTTTAAAATAGGTGAAGACACCAAAGCTTCCTTTAGTTGTTCAAAATCTTCATGCACCTTATTTCCTAGTTCATAAGTAACATCCTTCTTCAAGAACTAGGTTAGTGGTTGTGCAATCTTTGAGAAATTCTTGATGAACCTTCTATAGTAACCCACATGGCCTAAAAATGATCTCAACTTACTTCTATTCATAGGAAATGGTAACTCTTTGATTTTTGAAACTTTATCAGGATCAATACCAATACCATCTCTGGATACAACATGCCCTAACAAAATGCCTTTAGAACATCCAAAGACACACTTTGTAGGGTTTAGTGAGGCTTGTGCTTCATCTAACCTTTGAAATGATGTCTCCATCTAGTGCAGGTGGTCCATCTTGCTCCCATAGATGCAAAAATCATCTAGAAATACTCTGATGAAGTTCCCAATGTAGGGTTCAAACACCCTATTCATCAAGCATTGGAATGTTTCCAGAGCATTACACAACCCAAAAGGCATAACTCTATAAGCAAACATTCCCCAAGGAGTGGTGAACGTGGTCTTTAGCTGATCTTTCTCTATACAAACTTGGTTGTATCCACTATATCCATCAGCAAAACTATAGCACTCTGGCCAGCTACTTCATCCAAGATCTGATCTGAGAATGGAAGAGGGTAATGATCCTTCTTTGTTGCCTTATTGAGCTTCCTATAATCAACACAAATGCGTAGCTTCCCATTCTTTTTTATTGAGATCACAATGGGAGAAACCCATTCTGAATTCTCCACAACAAATATGAATCCTGCATCAAGCAACTTATCTATTTCTTCTTTTTAGTCTTTGGAAAAATTAGGATTCATTCTATATGGCATTTGCTTTATGGGCTTAAGCACCATCTACCACTCAATAGAATGTTCTACCCAACTTACTTGATGAGTTCCTTGTAATCAAAAGTGAATAGGTGTATGTACCTTCAAAAGAGCTGGAGGTAGGATTCCTTCTCACTCTCCATCACAACATCACCAATCTTTATTTGTTGGAGATGATCAACAATTTCTTCTTCAGATAATCTTATGGGTTCATGAGTCAGTGTGACTGGAAGGATATCCATGACCAAAACATCAACCTCACTTTCTTCATCTTCTGTGTCCACTTCACTGGTACTAGAGTAATCAGAGGATGTCCAATCATCGGGCTTTCATCTTGAATCCATGGTTCTCGCCTTATGATGCCGAGGGATCACATTTATCTTCACCCTCTCTCTGCCACGTCCAAGTGTCATGAAGCCTTCATTCCAGTAGTTTCTTGCATGAACTCTCCTTAGCCATGGCCTTCCCAACAACATTGGGTACGCAACAGTACCATTTTTCATCACCTGAAAGTCTACCACACATACAACACCCATAACAGATATTGCCACATTTGAAACAACACCTTCTGGTTTAGTTTTTCCCTTATTTAATGACCTTAACATAAGTGTTGAGGGGCGATCAATTTTTAAACCCAACATATTCATTATGACTCGGTCATTACATTAACTGCAGCACCTCCATCAACTAAGACATCATGAATTGAAATACCATTACATAATACCTCAGCTTATGGAGCGTAGGGATCCGCCTCTACCTCCAAAACAGGTACCTCAACCTCCTTACTTCATCGAGCATTGAGTCCACTTCGCAACTCCCGCCTCTTCTCAAAAGACATAGCTAGAAGTTGACCATATGTAATATTTGTAGGCCTTTTGGACAGATCTTCTAAGATGGAGTATGGTCCTTGTCCCTGTGAAATTAGAAAATCCTGCACACCCAACTTTCTTCTCCTATGTTTCTTACTAGTTTCTCCTTTCATCTTCTTAGGATCATTTCCATCTTGGTTATCTTTTTCTTTCTTTCTTTTTGTTACAAACACATCTGCTTCATTATTTATGCTCCTATCTATTACATCAAAAGAATTCATGTGTTTTTTCCTTTATCATTATCTCTTGTACCGGATGTAGAAGCTCTATCGGACAATTATACTTATAATGACCCTTTTTATGACAACCATAACATACAACTTCAGTTATATTTCTTTTTAGACCTCTATCTCCTCCCTGAGAACTAAATTCCTTTCCTTGAAGAAGATTAATAGTTAACTAACCCATCTTCTTGAGCAGATCTTCATACTCTCGGTAGATGTACTAGGAAAAGATTTGTGCTCACCGAGAGTGGTTGTGGATTTTGGACCAAAGGTGTTGGTGTAGGCTCTACCTTAGCAACAGTAATTTCTTTGGGCTCCTCTTCCATGATTTCTTCTTTCCTTCTTGCAATCTCCTTTGCTTGTTCAATGGTAGTACTGGGCGGTCATACTTCACTCGTTGTCTGATCTCTAGCTTCATCCCAAGAATGAAGTGCTTACAGAGGAGATTATCCACACCATTCATCAACCCATCCGCTAATCCTTCCTTCCGGATCTGGGCATCGAGCTTCCTCCTTAGCTCTAGAACACGAGCATGATAATCCCTTATCTTCTCCTTCTCTCCTTGGGATAGCTTTGTGATATCGATCATGAGATCTACATATTTCATTGTTCACCAAATTCTTCAAGAAACTTTCTTTTAGTTAATAAATCCCATGAATTTTTCACATTATCACCTAGTGTTTCAAACCACCTAAGGGCTAAACCATCCAAAAGGTAGGAAAAATTCAAGTCCATTGTTCCTTCTTATGAGGCCATTACAAATGCAAGATCGTTTAAACTCTTGAATGAAAGAGGAAGCATCTTCATTAGATTGGGCTGAAAAAACAAGAATCTTCCCCATTTTTAAAAGTAACCATAGTGAAATACCAATTCACAAGTACAATTAGTAAGACTTGTGTGCACAAATAATTGGACTCACTACAATAGAAAGTGACTTTACACCTTTCTACAGTAAAATAGGAATGACCACGGTAAAACTTGACTTACTGCGGTAAAAACTGACTTTACTGTGGTAAACACTATTCACGGTAAAAAGTGAAGTTACTGTGGTAAATACTATTCACGGTAAAAAGTAAAGTTACTGTGGTAAATACTATTCACGGTAAAAAGTGACTTTACCATGGTAACTACTATGCACAGTAAAAACAAGGTTACCCTCCAAATGATTTCTGACTAAGGGGAATATTTCTCCAGAAAATCCACCAACGAGGAATGGTCCTGGCAACGGAACCAAAATGTCATCACCAATCCTAGCACTATGATAATTCTCCACTAGGAACTCCTCGTGCTATGATTATTTACTAATGCACAACCTTTAGTTTGGTGGATGTAATCTGGAAACACAACAACAAACATAACACAAGAATACCATAGACTATGATATAAAGAAATGATGACAAATCTAAAATATAAGTGTAAATTATAATATCAACATGAAATTGTTACAATCTCACCCATGAGGTACTTCAAGTGTTACTGACTTCACTTGCCTTCCAACAATAACTATGGGAGAAACTTCACAATGGATTCTTTAACACACCTTCTAAATGATGGCTTCCTTTACACACTTACTCATACAATATTTCTCACTACTTCTCTCTATGCTAAATGAGGGGGTGGCCTCTTTATTTATAGGAATTCAGGATTATCCACCCTATCTCTAAGATAGGATAGGAAATATCTTCCGCCAATCATATTCCATGCCTAAACTCTTACCTTTACATGTAGGCTTATCTTCTAAGATAAGATAAACCTTATCATCTCACATGGGTTCCACCTTTTTAGACTTTTCCACAAATAAAATACACAAAATATTTATGACATCACTCTTTGTCCTTATTACAAATATAATATTTCTAATTCCTAATCATGTAGACCCTACTTCTCTACTTACCCCAACTTTGACATTTTAACATTACTAGACCACTTATGATAAATATTTACTTTTACCACAACATTCTTATTGTATTTTGATCTGTTACCATACTCTACTTTATTGGTGGCACCATATTGATAGTGATGTTATCTTCTATCAGACGCCACTACTAATCATACTTAACAACATCCTATTCCTAATACATACATAATAAAATAGAAATTATGGAGGAAAATTTTAATGTCAACAGCCCTCCTTTTTGGTTTGTTTCTTTTCCTTCCTGTGTGTGTGTCTTGTATTGGTTTTTTTGACTTTTGATCCTTCACCCAATGGATAAGGCACTAGTCTTCATTTCCTAGAGTTGGTCTGTTGTTCTTGATATTTCTTTGTGCCTTTGTTTCAAGCCAAGTCACCCCAAGAAAGAGCCATCTGTTGTCACCCTCAAATTTCCCTTTAATTTCTAAGTCTAAAATTGCAAAATTTTGAGTTGGTGCCCTTAAAGTATGCTTGAAAGAGGTATTTTGAAAATTGGAACTTTCCAAGGACTTTCAGACTCATGAAAATCATTACATCAGATGGGAAATTTCTTCCCCTTTCCAAAAAGGTAAAGAATTCCTCCTAACTCCTTGTAATTTTAAAGTTATGGCTTGGTGGAGCTAAGTGGTCAGATTTTCCTTGGCAGTGGCGGAGCTGCAGAGGTATTTGTGAACATTTCTCTTTTGAAAAAAGTTACGTTGGTGAATTTTGACCTAGGAGCCCGCGTGGAGAGATGAAAAGAAAAGCTCCGAGGATCGCAACCAATCAAAGGCTGCCACGTGTCTAAAGGGAGGATCGAACTTACAGGCAATGGAGAAATTCAAGGTTTTGAACCTTTTGCCAAAAGGTTAAAAAGTGTTAAGGTAAGCCGTTTTCCCCATAACCCGCAGCGAATCTAAGGGCACCACATGTCCAAAGAGCCATAGTGGCAAAGGCCGATGGATGGAGAAAAATGAATATTTTGCCTTTTTCCCAAAAAAGGACAAAATGTTACAATGAGAGCCGCACACCCATTTCCAACTAGATTGTGCCACGTGTCCATAAAAGCGAGTAGCAATGGGCCTGGAGGTAAATGAGATTTTGCATTTTTTACAAAATAGGTCAAAATGTTTAGAATTACACCGCGACCCCATTTCCAATCACAGCCCGCCACGTGTCCAAGTCAAAAAGTAGAGTGGGGCTTCGGGAAATTTGTTCCAAAGTGCAAAAATATAGAAAATCATGAAAATGGAAAGGGATTCCCCGCGCCCACTCCAATCTTCTCCTTCCACATGGACAACCCGATTTGAACGTTTAACAAACAAATCGATGGTTCATATTGAAACTAGAAAATAAAATGAAATGTCTGTGTATTTGTGCAAATTGGTTTTCCGCCATGGTTTTTCTTCACGATTGGATGATTTTTGAAGGGCACAAAAGATGGAATTCATTTGCAAACTATTTTTCTCACCTAGAGGAAGTTGTAACCACTTTTCATGAGCTATTTGATGGGCTCTGGAAGCCATTGTCGGGGGGGAATTCTGATATGTCGAGACTGTAATTTTGAACCAAAAATCAATACAAGAGCTTCTTTTTCTTTTTCCTCTATTTCCCTCTCTCCCTCTACTGTTTTGTGAATCATTTGATCAAATAGAAGCTAAGAAACTTTGTGTTCTTCAAAATGCAATTTTGAGAACTTTGTGTTTGTGTGATTGCACCTGGTAAAAACGTGAATGATTCTTCTCTGTAATTCATTTATCCAATGCAATTAGGGGTTCTCTCTACAATCTCTTTTCCCCAAAATTATTTCCTTCTTCTGCCTTCTCTTTCCCCTTCATTCTTCCATTCTCTTGTGTTGGTGTTTTTCCTTGAAGAAAACACATTTTCATATGTCAGAAGACCACATTTGATGAAAGTTGTAGATTTGTAAATAATCTTGTTTCTGGCTTTCAATAAGGGAACCTCTCCCATCAAAGAGGAGGGACTTGTTTGTCCCCTGACTGTGGTTTCATCCCAAGTGCAAATTTGAAACCCAACAGTATAGAGATAGATCCTCTGCAAGTTCTCACGTATGCACCTAAAAAGAGGAATATGAACCAACATTTAATCTAGAGATATTTTCCACTTGTAAGGTCCCACACCTTGGGGAAAGTTCAATGTTATGCGGATCACACCAAATGACTCTACCTTAGAAAAGCATATCTATAGAACTCATTTGGGGGTGTTGTGATTTTGCACTAATAGTGCCCCAAGTCCAAAGGAAGTCGGGCTTCTCCGGAGGTTCATCCCAAGCAAACAAGGTCCCATACCTTGGGCATGTTCCAACACCGCACAATTTTTTTAGCAATTCAACGGGTGCACGATCCGCATGACAACAGTTGTTGGCACACTCGGTGGGACAGAGTTGGTAATTCTATTCACAATTGCACAAATCAAAGTACCTGGTGATTCCATTTCTCTGGATTTCAAGTCTCAATGAAATTATTTATGTGAAGAATTTAAACATGAGCTTCTTCCAAGCAAGGAAAATATCAGCATACGGAATTATTTGTCTCCGCCAAGGAGAAAAACAAGAGACAATTCTCGAATTATCTCATAGAGGTCATTCAACTCCTCCTGATGGAAGGTTTCCTCCACTAAGGAACAATCGACCCTTGGTCACCATGGCAGCCAATGCTTGTCCTCCTTTCAACACTAGCAACCCCTTTCTATTAGCCCAAAGAGATGCTATTCCTGTAGCTGCCCTGAAAATTTTTCCATTTTATACTAGAGAAAACAATGTTACTCCTTTGGAGCACATTTTGGATATAGCTAGCATCTGTGCAGTACATAGCATTATGGAGGACAATGTGGCAAACATAATCCTCATTATTTCTTTTAAGGGTAAAGTGCTTCAATGGTTTTGGAGTTTGAGTGTTGGTTCTATAACTACTTGGAATGAGTTGGGTGAAAAATTCTATAAGCAATTTGCGGAAAAAAGTGATCACCTATCACTTATGGAACAACTCACGACCATAAGAAGAGCTCCTCAAGAATACATGAGTGATTTCAATTTCCATTTTGACAAGACTTGGAACAGAATCCCAACTCTCGTAAGGCTGTCTCCAAGTAACGCATTCTTGTATTACTTGCGGGCCTTGAACAACGACATAGCAGTTATGATTCAATCCATGGGGGAACTATCATTCTTGATGTTTATGAAATTTCTATAAGAGCTGAAAATTCTTTAATTCAGAAGGTAGGTAAAATTGTGCCTAGGCCTCCCATGCCTTTGTTTGTTGAAATTATAGGGAAACAACTAGTCATTTCTCCTATTCCAACAACTTCCAATCAATCAACTATGACTATATCTATTCCTTCAAATGATCTAGCTGAGGTCAAATCGCTCATCGTAAACCTTGGGAATGAGCTTCAGTAGCAATCAAAAGGAAAAAATCTCAATATTCTCGCCCATTTCAATCCTAATACCAAACAGGTCATCCCCCTTTTCAAGGAAGTAATCAGTCCCAAAACCAGGCTACAAACCAAGCTGCAAATGTTAAGCCTTTGAACTTTGGAACCCTCTTGCTGTCAGTTCATCTAGAGCCATAGTACTGTCCAAAATAATCTTGTCCAAGATTATGAATGGTGTTACCCTTGTTCTTAGCCTCACAACCAAAATATTTTCCCAAATGGAGTTTTGAGTCAAGCTCTTATGGTCCAAAGTATATACGCCCACCTAAGTCATCATCGATTAGTTGCATAAGAAAACCAAGATTAGCCTTCTAACAAAACCACATTACTAAATTGGAAAATAGATGATTTTTTACGGTTTGAATACCAATGCCTCCTCTATAGCGACACATACGTGTTCTAAAAAGAGAGAAATGGAATCTCAACCTTCCAAAGCTAATCAAGCATCCACTTCACAACCTCAAACACAATCAGCAATTGATAAGGGTGCAAGGAAGAAATCACTAGAAACATCCGCTAATCAAGTTACAAGGAAAGAAGGGTCTTCAAGTATCACAAGTACCCAACAAGCATTTTCCAAAAGAGGACTCTAACACCCAAAAAGGTATTAGAAAAGTAGGGGAAATTCCATTCAGCATTATGGAACAAATGAAGAAGACCAACCTGAGCATCACTATGTGGGACACACTCTCAATTCCTTCTCAAAGGAATTTCTTATGCAAGAGGATTTGAACAATTTTGGTATAGTTGATGGATCATGGGTCATGGAGCAACAATAGCAACAAGTTTGTGTCAACCATAAGGGAAAGGCATTCCTAAGGCCAAAAAACCACCACCATTCTATATCTCTCGATCATTGGTGATCATTTAGTGCATAATTGGATGATCGATTCTAAAGTAGCAGTTTGGTTATGCCTAAGCACATTACATATGAATTGGGAATACCATATACCCCAATCTCAAGTGGAGTTATCCGATTAGATGGTATAGTAGTTCAAACTTTCGTTGGATTCATTAAAGGACTCTAACTTACCATCCATGCATGTCCCAGCTTGTCATTCACATAGGACATATCCATTATTGATCTTCCTCCTCTCTTCACCATTTTCCTATCACAAGATTTCACTGCCAAGATGGGTGGTTACTTGTCATCAGATTGGTCACATATGATTCTTAGAACTTGGTCCAGACAAAGGTGACTATAAGAGTAGAGTCAATTTTCCATAATCATGTGGAGCCTTACACCGCTAAACCCATAAATGGGAATTATGCCATTTGTGACCCAGAAGAGGAAGATGTTGATCATGAACCAACTACTCTCATAGAGGAAGTTCTGATATAATGTTTGATGAGGTAAGTACAGATCATCAATATGATCCCTACGTTGATTTATTGGTGGATGAAGAATTTTTCTACTATTTTTGGAGGAAATTGGATTGGGTACATATTACATCCATGAAGAAGGTACGATCATACCTCAATTGGTTAAAACATCGAATAGTTTTGAGGGACTGTGGCAATTGTTCTTTGATGGTTCGAGAAGTAAAAATGGATCCAATGTGGGAGTTATGTTGATTTCTCTAGAAGGAGATAAATACTTCTCATCTTTCGGCTACAATTTAGTTGCACCAATAATGTCACCGAATATGAGGCCCTCATACAAGGGATTCAACTAGCTCAGAAGAGAGGAATCAAGTATCGACTATCGTTGGAGACAGCTTTTTGTGCATCAGTGCCCGCAACACATCAAAAAATGATCTCTTAAGATCCTATAAGACTTGATTTTGGGACCGATAGAAGATTTTGAAGCTTTTGGAATTCATGCAGTTCCTAGAAAACAAAACCAAGATGTTGATAGGCTTGCTACAATTGGCTCACAATACGACATACATGTAGACATCATGAAGGAAGGGTAGAAAATGGTCAAAATGGTGGTCCATCCCGTAGTTTTAGATACT